>CAJNDT010003936.1:0-19591 GCA_905221615.1 Symbiodinium sp. CCMP2592 | reverse complement strand
AAAGGTTTCATTCCGGGTCTTTATAAGGGTCCAAAAAAGCCTGGCCTGAAAATTAGTACTTGGGTTTATGATAGTGACATTGCTCCCTGGGGACCCTAAACCCTACCTACACCCTAAACCCTAAACCCTAAACCCTGAACCCTGAACCCTGAACCCTGAACCCTAAACCCTAAACCTTGAACCCTCAACCCCAAATCCTAACTCTCAGCCCTGAACCCTAAACCTTAAAACTTGAACCCTCAACCCCAAACCCTGAAAACCCTAAACCTTGAACCCTCAACCCCAAACCCTGAACCCTGAACCCTAAACCTTGAACCCCCAACCCCAAACCCTGAACCCTGAACCCTAAGCCTTGAACCCTCAACCCCAAACCCTGAACCCTGAACCCTAAACCTTGAACCCTCAACCTCTAAATCCTAAACCCTAAACCTTGAACCCTCAGCCTCTAAACCCTAAACCCTAAACCCTGAACCCTGAACTCTAAACCCCAAACCCTAACCCTCAACCCTAAACCCTAAATCCTAAACTCTAAACCCTCAGCCCCCTAGTCCTGAACCCTCAACCCTGAACCCTCAACCCCCAGTCCTGAAAAAGTAATGAAAGCCCCCGAAGGCTGAAGCCAAAATACGACACTCGGGGATCCTCCAAGTTGTAACCGCAAGTTGGGGCCCCGAAGGCCTAACCTGAAAATCTAACTCTAAGCCCTAAACCCCTACACCCTCCTTATGAACTCTAGATCCTAAATCTAAATCCTCCTTATAACTCTAAGACCTAAACCCTCCTTATAGCTCTAGATCCTAAACCCTCCTTTTTAACTCTAAACCATGAACCCTCCTAATAGTTCTATACCCTTAAACCTCCTTCTTAACTCTAAACCCTGAACCCTAAGTCCTCCTCATATCTCTAAACCCTAAATCAAACTGCCCTGAGGCTCCATACTGTTGATGGACAAAATCCTGCATGATCCTAAGGACTCTAAACTATGGGAACTATGGTACATTCCTTATAATGGGTCATGCAGGATTTTGCCCATCAACAGCAGTAGCTCCTTTGTGGGGGTTCATATTTTGAATCCTATAAGGGAATTCCAAAACAGGACCTACTATGGAGCCGAAGGGTGCCTGTCACCTTTTGACAACATCGGGGTTTAGGGATTAGGGTTCAGGGCTCGGGATCGGAACCGTTGTTACCTTTTCTTGTATTAATCATACTAGGAATATACCACACGACACCTTTATTTGTATTAATCATACTAGGAATATACCCCACGACTATGTAAAGAACCTCAGAGTAAACCCCTGACAGATCTCTTCAGAATTTCAAGCACCCTATTTGGGAGTTTCCGAAAGTAGGGGACCCTAATATAGTACCCTGAATAGTAGGAGCCTTATTATAAGGGCCCCTTATTCTCGGAAACTCCCATCTCAAGATTCTAAGGCTTCTATAGATCTACCGGTGTCCACGCGCATTGCGGCTTTGGGAGACCCCGCACTTTCGATCAGGACGTGCTGCTTGTACCTCGGGCTGTATAATGTGCTCTATCAAGGTTTAGGTTTTAGGGTTTCGAGTTTAGGAGGCTTTAGGCTTGAGGGTTTGGAGTTGAGGAACTCTGTGGGAGTTGGTTTGGGTTTGCGGGTGCAGGGCTTTGGGCTGGGAGTGCGATTTGGGGCTCATGTCTCGGGATACGAAGGGCTTTCGGGTTAAAGGGTGCCTTGATTGACAACTAGAACATGCTTATGAGGTGTGCTATGGCACAGACACAAGGTAAACTCTCTGGTTACTAATGCACTATAAGAGCCAAGAAAGTTTAAAGGTTGGGTACTGAGGGACTAAGATGCTTATGAGGTGTGTTATAGTGTAGTTACGGAGGGACTACAGGGGAATGCTACGGCGGAATGCTGGTACCTCATTATTCAAGCCTTGATATTTGGTAAAGTAAGCCCATGAAAGCTGTTCCTGCGCTTGCAGTGTCCCGAACGCCTATGACATGGCTTTCACTAGCTTCAACTTTCACAGAGCATGTTATCTGAAGAGCTTTAGGGGGTCGGCCTTTGCCGGATGGAGCGTGTATTATGTTCGGGATTTCCCAGAGCTCCAAAACCCCTTAATTAAGGAATATACCTTAAATTAGAATAGGACCCCTAATATGATTTTAAGGTATATTCCTTAATTTAGGGGTTTTGGAGGTTCCGGGTTCCATGTGAGACATGATACCCCGAAAAATCGAGGTACCCCTGCGTTTCGATGCACAGCTTTCAGACGGAAACCGAGGTATATAATATCTTACTGGAGTTCCGTGACCCTAAAACCCAAACCTTATGTTTTAGGTCACAGTCTCCGACGACTGAAGCCTCAGAGCCCAAAATCCAAAATCTTGCCACCAATAGTTAGCCCTCAAACCCCCTACCCCGAACCCAAAATTCCCGCAGGTTGAGGGCTTAGTGTCTAGGGTAGGCCCGTCTAAATCCATCGAAGCCAAGGTACCTTTTGGAGAAATTGTTCGAGGCATCCATGACGATGTCTCGGGGATCTGGCGCAGAAGCAGCTCGGGCTGTTGAGGGAGTGGCGGGCTTTCTTCGAGGCTATCTCCAGGAACCAGGAGTGCGGCAACATCAATTGAGCACTTACATTACTACATGAGAAAACAGCAGGACGAATGTCAGAACAATGAAGATCACTATACAGGTCCAGATGCCAGCAGTCGCAATCGGCCAGGCTTCTGGATTAGTATATCTTGTCCCTGGACTCAAAAATACCCAACAACCTTTGCATAGCTTGGTTCTCTAAACCCCTAAGTAAACAAAATTCAGCAGATGTCTAGTTCATGGTCGGGCTGGGAGTAAAAATTTAAATTCTTGTTCCTTATTGGGTTTAAGTACCCATAAAAGTGTAAAATGTTACCCAACTATGACAAACGGTTAGGTTGCAGGCGTGACTGACCTTCAGGGATTGCTCAGGTTGGGGTTGCAACTTTCGGGCTTCAGGGATTTGGAAAGCCTAGGGCTTTGACACTTTAGGAACTACATGGTTTAGGGTTTAGGGTTTAGGGTTTAGGGTTTAGGGTTTAGGGTTTAGGGTTTAGGGTTTAGGGTTTAGGGCTTTTACACTTTAGGAACTACATGGTTGAAACGCGCATTGGGATTGCGACGGAGATCCTGCTGAAAGGGGTTGTAAGGGGTTCCGTGGGCATTCTGAGAGGTGACGGACTATCCGGGGTTCAGGCTTAAGTACGCCAAAGCCATACAGCCTCAAAAGACCTGAAACCCTCAACCATCGTTCTGTTAACGTGAGGCACCGAACGGCTTCAATTTCTGGGCATCCCAGCAGAAGGCAGTTTTGGCATTCTGGACGACACTGGCTCGACCTCCAGGGTTGGGGTTCAGGCTTTCAGTCACGAAGGGGTTTAGGGATTGTTGTTATTGTTATTCGTACCATTGTTCTATTGTATTTCTGCTACCATTATAATGACTACCATACTAGCATTATTGCTACGATGGACTTGTTGTGGTCAAGGGGATCAGGCTTTAGGGTTCAGGGTTAGGGGCATCGGCGGGGCATCATATGCTCTGATAGTGGAATACAGGTATATACAGATGGTAACAATATGACGTTATACCTTATCCTACTCAACCTTTGTGGTTTAGATGGGCTTTAGGATTAAGGGCCCGCATTTATGAGATTGCAGGGCTTTTTGGGCCTTGTGGGACCTAAGGCTAAATTGGCTTTGGTTCAGGCCACTGCGTTTGTATGAGTGCAGGGCTTTGGCCCTAATCCTTAATCCCTAAACCCTAGTCCTTGTAGGACCTGTGGCCAACCTGGGCTTACCAGTAGGGTAGGGCACAGGACAGGGACTTCCCTAGAAACCGCCACGCAAGGATTTTGACTGCCAGGCGCCTTCAGAGGGAGTTGCTCTAGAATGCCCATCAACCCTGTTAGCCCTAAACCCTAAACCCTAAACCCTGTTAGCCCTAAACACCCCAATCACCCTCCAGGGTAAAGGTCCCTGAGTTCTCGGCCCGGGTCTTCAGAGCTCGGAGCTGTTGCTTCCTTGCACTTGGAGGTTTAGCCTTTAGGGTAGTTGTACGTATGGTCATAAGTCACCCACCTGGTTAACCTACTTCCGGTTGATGATATGAATCCTGCATTACCCATCGTAAGGAATATAGACCATAATTCCCATAGTTGAGGGTCACTACGGTAATGCAGGATTTATACCATCAACCGTGAAAAAACCCACTTAGAACTATGCATGAGCTTCCTGGCAGGGCGGAAGAGCTCGTGCTTCGGCTTTAAGGATCTGGGGTTTAGGAGGCCAGGGATTTCGGGTTTGGGGTTGAAGCTCGG
Source organism: Symbiodinium sp. CCMP2592 (assembly GCA_905221615.1). Classification (NCBI taxonomy): domain Eukaryota; class Dinophyceae; order Suessiales; family Symbiodiniaceae; genus Symbiodinium; species Symbiodinium sp. CCMP2592. The sequence continues at coordinate 15,247 of CAJNDT010003936.1, read as the reverse complement.
ATCTAGTGTTTAAAATCTTTAAGGATGAAGGGCTTAAGGGCTTAGAGATTTAACCCTAGGCTTGAGTAGTTTACGGATTCGGGCATTTAGAGTTGAGGCTCAAGCGGTTTTGCTTTGGGAACGTGGAGATTCGAGGCGGCTTTAGGGCTTTGGGGCTTAGCTGCTGCGGACACCAAAAACTGCCCCTGGCGTTACCCGGGTACTGCCCAATTTAACTTGTGTTCTTTTCGGGTCCCGAAATCAGTAGGGATTAAAGTAGCAATTGGATAATTAAGCCTCGGAATTCAAAGTGTGAGCCTCATGCAAGCCTTTCTCAGGCAGGTAAACGCGAGTACAGCCTTGAAACACCCATATCGCTCCTTAGCCGGTTGGGCCGCCGAAGAAGACTGCACGGTGCCTGAATGCAGATGAAAAGTGTTCCTACCTAGCAAAAGTTATAATTTTAGCTGTTTCTTAGGAATTAGAATAACCAAAAATTAAAAACTAATTCTAAGTACCCCTAAGGTTCGGGTTGGCTTAGGGCGAACTAAGGCACGTTCCGAACCCCTGTATAGTGCATCTGTCTAGTTCACAATGCCTGGTAGTTAACGGTTCGGGTTCGGGCTTTGGTGTTTTGGGTTCCTGGGTTCAGCGCTCACGCTGGATCTCTGGTCCATGCAGCACTAGCGAGGGCCCGCGTTATCGGGAACATTTGAACACGATGGCTTACAGCCCTGCCAGTAATGACCCCTATTACCAGCATCATGCGCGTGGTCATGTTTACCATCATTAATCATGATTCAACCTCAAACCCCAGACCCCGAAAACCTGAACCCTAAATCCTGTAAGCCCTTAACCCTCACCTTAACAATGGGCTAATGGGCTACATCTTACGATACAGAGTTCGGAACCTTTATTTAGGTGGAGCCCTGGGGTCTGATTTGGATTAATTACTGTTGCTTCTTATCATCATAACTGTCATCATTATTATTGGTATGACATTTGCTGTTCTATTAGTGTTATCATAACGATTACGGTTCTTACGACTGTATGATTTCAAATCGCAGTGTTGTTCCTTTTAGTACCGTTATTATCATAGCTATTCTGATCATGGTTATGACTGTGACTATTGTTGTTATTATTATTGCGTTTGCAGAAACTTCGGCCGCCTGGGCACAGGGCTGTTGTTGCAGAGTGGGCATGTGTATTAGGGGCCTGAGGACTTCGAACAGCATTTTGTGGCATTACGTACACTATAGGAACCCTAAGGAGCCCTAAGAAATAGAAGTTGCAGAGGGAAGGGTCTGTTGCCTTGCTTGGTCGGTAACATGTCTCTGCACCTAACAGCTCTGGAGAGACTGGTGCCGTCTGGAACGTAGGATCACTACGATCACTGACCATCTCCTAGGTTGGCCCGTTACAGTCTTTGGAAATACTCGGAAATAAGATCATAAGATCCTCTATGGCTCTTAGGCCCACTAAGGGATCATGTAACATGTCCCAAAGGCCTGCCTAATTATTATACAGATGTGCGCATTTTACCTAGTGAATACATACATATATATATATATGTATATATATATATATATATATATATGTACATGCAAGGTAGTGCTATTCTTCTCTGCCTCGATCGGGCGTCTTCGCATGCTCGAGGTCGAGAAGGTCAATGCCTGACAAAAATCTGAGCTTTTGGGCTTCAGAGGCTTAGGCCCTAAGGGTCCATGCACCCATATAGAGAAATAGTAGGATCCTTCTTGTAAGGACCCCAAATAAGGTACCCCTACATAATTTTCGGAAACTCCCATATCTATATCTGAATATTATTCAACTATTACCCTAGGGGTCCATGTGCCCATATAGAGATACATGGGCCCCAATGTACTTATATAGGGACTACATTAAGGCCAATGTATACACTATATGAGTACATGGACCCTGAGGGAGGGTGAATTAGGGTTTAGGGTGACTTCCGAGCTTTTGGGCTCGAGGGGTCTACAATCGGGGCCCTTACTTGGGGTTTACTTGGGGTTTACGGAGACTTCTGAGCGTTGGGGCTTCAGGGGGCTACAAATCGGGACCTTGAAAGGTCCGGACAGGAAGTTTATAGTTCGCGTGAAGATGCCAAGGGAACCTAAGAAAAACCATGATATACTATGACTCCGATCCCCCTGCACCCCATCATGAAAACATCGGTAAGTTCAGGGATTGGTCTTGGGGCTTTGGATGTATAGGTTGAGTACGTCTAGGAATAGCACGTTTTGAGAGTCAATGTCGGTGATTTGGGAGTCGACCGTGTGTGAGGTGCAGGGTCTTAGGACCTAGTGATTAGGATGTCAAGATTCGTGGAGAGAGTTCGCCCCCCCAATCCCAGTTCACACATCCCAAGAACATCAAAACCAACGTCCGATAAAGTGAGACAGAAAGGTTGCCTGGCCGCTGCGCTGGCGGCGTCCGAGGGGGTGCCATGCTGAATTCCCGCCTAAAGGCAAAAAGTGGTCTGTTCGGTTTGGGGCTTTGAGTTGACAAGGCTATAGGACTCGTCATGGTGGGTTCAGGATGCAGGGCTGACGTAACCGTAACTATTCATTTAAAGACAATGGCGATTGCTCGGAGGAGCGACAACAGCATGGGCAAGAGGATGCAATGCTGGAATACAAACAAGACGACCTAAAACCAAAATACCTGAGCCCATCGTGACTAGCAGAATGTAGGAAGGGCTCCCTTTGTGGAGTGTTTTTTAAGGAACCTATGACGACAGAAAGGGACTAGCTTTGAGAGGATGTAGAGGTGCGTATGCCAAAGTTGGGGGTGCCAAGGTGGGATCCAGACTGCGAAAGCGTTCTGATACCTTGGACTGAAACACACAGCTTCTGAGAGCTATCAGGCTTGGTGTCTGTGTTTCTCGCATCGTCGATCGGGAATTGCGGGGTGCGCGCTTTTCCGGGAATGCACGAGAGTTATCATGCGGGTAGCTGCGCAACTAGACCACCGGATCCCACTTGCAGCACTTCTTACAATTGCTCAAACAAACTACCGTCTTGCCAGCAAGTAGCCGAAATAACTAGTAGCACTAGACGCCTAAACCGTCTAAACCCCAAACTCCTACAGCCTGCAAGCCCCAAAGCCCTACACCACCTAAACCAGACAAGCCCCAAAGCCCGAAACCGCCGGAACCCCATAGGTCCCCAAAACCCTAAACTGCCTAAACCCTAAACTGCCCTCAACCCGAAATCCTGGCTAAAATCTCTAAGCCTTACAGCCCTAAAGTGCCTAAACCCGACATCCGAAAACCCAAACCCCGAACCCATAAAACACTGAACCCCTAAACACTAAACCCCTGAGCCCCGAAACCCTAAAGTGGCCTAAAACCCGCCATCCGAAATCCCAAACCCTTAACCCCTAAACCACTAAACCCCCAAACACTAAACCCCTGCACCCCGAAACCCTAAAGTGCCCTAAAGACCCGAAATCCTGGGTCTAAGGCCAGGAGAAGGCGACGTTCATCAGCACCCCGAAGACCTGAGTGCCGCAAGCTTAGGATTCGGGATCTTTAGGGTTCCTTTAAAAAGGAAACGGCTTTAGGGTTTAGGGCGTAGGATTCGGGATATTTAAGGTTTCTTTAAAAGGAAACGGTTTTAGGGCTTAGGGTGTAGGAATCGGGATGTTTAGGGTTTCTTCGGGTTTAGGGTTTAGGATTCGGGATGTTTAGGGTTGCTTCGGGTATTTTGGGTTGAGGATTCGGGATGCCTAGGGTTCCTTCAAGGACTCCTTTGAAGGAAACGGTTTAGGGCTTGCGGTTTAACGGTGTAGGGGTTAGGGGTTCAGGGATTAGGGATTTCTGGGGTTGGTGCTTCTCTCCTTAGGTGACAAACAATTAGTATTCTAATTACAGGCATATTCAGGGCTGTAGATCGAAAGTTGGTGTGCCTGCCCTGGAACAAAACCCCGTCCTTCTTTGTTTCGGCAGTTTGTAAGACTTTGTCAAGACCACCAGCCTCTCGCAGAAAGCCATCAAGCTGTCGTTGCTGGCCTGCAAATTTCTCAGCGCTTCAGAGGAAGCAATGCATAGACGAGCAAGCTGGCCGTCCGACTCCACCAGATGTATCTGAATGGTGGCTGTGAAGCCGGCCTGCCAGAGACGAAGCAATCGATCATCAGCGCTTTCCTGGAGGGCTTCGTAGACCGAAAGCCACCAGCCAATAGAGTGGCAAGTGGCCGCTGATGAGAGACAAAGTCTGTGGAAAGTCCTTGACCTTGCCCAGCAATGGGTCAATGACCGAATAGGGTTGAAGGATGTTGAGGGTTTAGGGTTGGCCCGTGTGGCATGCTCGCCTTCAAGCGGCTCGAGGAGGTTCCCAAGCAGTCCGAGGGACGAATGAAGTTGGCTTGCAACACAGTTTCCAACTTCTGAAACCCTAAAATCCCCAAAACCAGCCCCAAAACCGGACAGCCTAGCACCCTCAAGCCCCAAACCCCAAAATATGAATCCGTAGCGCCCAAATTGTGGCAGAGCGCGGATCGTATGCCCAGTAGAGCCCTCCACAACCCTACACCTACGCCGGCCAGGGCACGATCATCTCCAACGAGAGGATGAAGTCCTTGCAGCAGGCTTGGAGTTGAATTACATGGGTAGTTATCAAAGTTCTGGTCCCTTTTTGGGTACCCTAATTAGATGTTAGGTGCCGTATTGTAATAGGAGCCCAACAAGGGACCCTAATTTTGATAACTACCCACATAGGGCTTGGGTCTCCAGGTTGCGGATATAGGGCTCTAGTGGTTTGGATTTGAAGCTCTGAGCATTTAAGGCCTTGGGGGTTTTGGGACGTTTTGGAGGCTTGGAGTCAGGGCTCTTGAGGCTTACTGTTGATGATATACATCCTGCATACCCTTAATGACCTTAGAGTATGGGAATTATGCTATATTCCTTATTCAATTGGGTAATGCAGGGTTTATATCAACCGTAGGGCCGTAGGGTTCAAGCCTGGGGTTTGGGAAGAGGAGATCCGGCCCTTCAACCTTCAACCCCATTCTGAAGCTTTTCCCTGAGGGTCCATGAGTATAGACTTTGGTCCTAAAGTACTTCCGATTTAGGTACATCTGGGGCCAAAGTATATACGAATGATGCATACCTGAAATAAAGAATGGATGGGATACCTTAACCTCAGCCATTGATAGAAGATTCAAAAACTGAATGCCTTACTGGTAAAGAAGGCTGCTCTCAGCCCTAAGCCCTATTTTCACTTAAATCCTTTAAATTCCGAAAATAGTGGACTACCTTGTTCTTTCCTGCTGTTTTGGGAAGGGGCGGGGGCGGGTTCTATCCGCTTGTCTCCCAAACCGTTTACCTCTGATCCCTGCAAGCCTGAAGTCCAAACCCTATAGCCCCTAGGACCTAGAGTTCTTCGAGTAGACTGAACCCAAAGGGCGCGCCTCCCATCGCGACGTGCTGCCGGGCAGCGGCGCCAGAGGCCTCGGTTGTCTGAATGCTTGAGTGTTGAGCGGTGTCATTCGGGCGGCTAGGCTTTGTTCCAAAAGCCCTACGCCCTTAAAGGAAGGGACTGAGGCAGAAGAAGACAGCGGCGCGTAGCCAAGTTGTCACGATGCTGTGGGTGTCGGATCCGCTCCAATTGCTTGACAGCCCGCAGGCCTCTCCTCTTCGTCCCAGTGGCTTGCCGCTGCATGAATGCGAGCCAAACCTCCTGTTCGTGCTGCGATTCTCGCGATTTAGGGTCCTGGCTTAAGCTTCTAAACCCCCCAATTAAACCCAAACTCTAAAACCTTGACCTCTCGACTCTCAAATCCTCTGCGTCCCGAACTTAAACGTTTCCGCAGAAACTCCCTTAAGGGTTCCTTTGAGGTGTCTCTTTGGGAGTTTCCTGTAAGGGTTCCTCTAAGCGCTACATTCCGGGCTCCTCTACGGATCGCGGCACTCCAAGGGGAGAACCTCCGGGTTTTTTCCTCGGGAGTGTGGGCGCTTTTGCTACTTGGGGTTTAGGGATTTAGGGTTTGCGGGTTTAGGGCTTTTAGGGGTGTATAGGTGTATACTTTAAAGGCTATTTAGGTACCCCATCGAAAAGAATCTGGGACGGTTTGGTCAGAGGCCGGCGCAGCAGAAGTGCTTGCCAGAAGGTCAGGAAGACGATCATCTTCACACCTCGGAGATGCTTGCAAGTCGAATCCCTTTTCGTGTTTTGCTTTCGGCTTTATGGCTCTAGTGCTATGGATTCTGGGGCTTATAAATTATCGACTAGGCTCTCCACGACAAACCCGTCAAGCCTGAATCAAAGGCTGAATCTGAATGAATCACGGTAAACAAGTCTAAGCCCTGGCCGATACCTCCAGCCACTAATTAATTACAAGTCCAAGCCCTCAACAAATGCAAACAGCATGAAGGAGAGTTTAGAATTTGGGGATTTGTGCAGGGCTTCACGCGGATGCTAACCGACAAAGGAGAACCTCGCAGCCTAAGCCCTAATAAACAGAAAACAAGACTAACTGTAACAGAATACTAACTCTAAGTCATAAACGATATATCCAGGACTCTAATCATGCCGATGTAGCGCTTAGGAAGGGTATTTAACCTAAAGGCTTTATTCAACAGCGACTAGGTGAGACCGGCCACCGGCAGTTTGTCAGGGGATATATGGCTGCAAGATCTTACAAGACCACCTACCTAGAGTCTCCATTGTAGTTCCTTTTTTTGGTTTAACCAAATAAGTATATTAAGGATCCTCAAAGGTAACCCCCAAAAAGGAACTACAATGGAGACTGTAGGTAGATTCTAGATCAGTCCTGCAGCAAACAATGTCAACTCCCGCCCAGGCAGGCGCGAACAAAAGCAGCCCCATAGCAACCGCGGTTCATGAACAAAGGGGCTCAAGATTTCAGATCACCGATCGCATACCAACAAATCTGAAAAAGCTCAACCCTAACGGCCTGACCTTGTACCCATTTAGTATATACTTCGGGCTGAAAGAGGTTCCGATGCAGGTACTTCAAGGTCAGACTTTCATGCCATGTGGTTCTACCTGGAGCCTACCCTGTAAGCAAGCCTATACAGCCCAGATGAAACCCTCGTCAAAGGACACCTCAAAGGAAGCCTCAAGGCACATGGACCAAAGCATAAACCTAAACCCTAAACGACAAAGACCTATACCCAAAGCCCTGTGCCTTCAACCCTAACCCTTGGAGCCTAAACCCCTAAACCCCAAACCTCCGAACCTCTGACCCTAATATAGAGGCCTTAGTAATTAGAATAGGGTTTTGGGGCACATTACACTATACCCAAAGTAAGGAACGCCCAAAGTAGCACTGGTCATGTTTAGTCCCCTACATTAAACCATCATACGCCTTGTAGTAATCCGTATAGACCCCTTTAGCAGGAACCCTTAAAGGAACCTATTCTATTGTCAACCTTTAGGCCCCTACATTAAGCCTAAAGCCCTACACCCCCGAGAATCCCAAACCCTTACAGAGCCCTTTAAAGGAACCCTTCTAGTACCCTTTAAAGGAACCCTTATAGTAATCTTATAGTACCCTTTAAAGGCACCCTTGTAGTACCCTTTATAGTACCCTTTAAAGGAACCCTTATAGTACCCATATAGTACTAGTACCCTTATAGTACCCTTTAAAGGGGTATCTACACCAGTTCACCGGAACCGAGCCCTGCGCTGACGAACTTCAAGAGCGGCCGCTTGGACTGCAAGGCCTCCGGCTTCCACCCCCTCTGTGCTTTTGGGGATTTTAGGGTTTAGGGTTGTTTACGGTTTATGGGTTTTTGGGTTTAGGGTTTTTGAGGTTTTTAGGGCTTTTAGTGGGTTTAGGGCTTTTACGATTTAGGGCGTTTAGGGTTTATGGTTTAGGGTTTTGGGGGTTTAGGGCTTTTACGGTTTATGGCGTTTACGGTTTAAGGATTTTAGGGCTTTTAGGGTTTAGGGGTTTTACGGTTTATAGTGTTTAGGGTTTAGGGTTTAGGGTTTGTTAGGGCTTTTAGGGTTTAGGGTTTACGGCTTTTAGGGTTTAGGGTTTAGGGTTTTTCGGGCTTTTAGGGTAAAGGGGTTTAGGTTTTTAGGGGTTTAGTGGTCAGGGGTTACGGTATCCAGGTTGACCGAAACTCAAGCCTTGCGCCTGGACCCAATGCTAGCTTCTCATGCTTGGCTGCTTCAGCAACTTCTGTCAAACTGAGGCTGGGATCGACCCTTATTGCGCGATAGTCTACCCTGTTGTTCGATCTTGAACTTTGCGATGCGGCATCGTGCCTTTTCCTGCTTTTATCCTGCTACAGTTGAGCACAACTCGGTGTACTCCACTGTAACTCAGTCTACTGTGCTGCACTGTATTTCTCGACTGGCTCCTCGAACGAAGTCGTTTTCGCAGTACATACAGTCCGCCCAATCTTGGCCTCAAGCAATTCTCAACATGAAAGCTTAGTATCTTGGTCTGGTCATGTCGTATTCGCTATATCATCGACTATGGCACTGTAAATGCATTAAGATGCCTTGTGGCCGTGCAAAAGAAAGCAGGATTTTGAGACGGATTTCGGCAGAGCAGTTCTGCACACTGATGTCTTTCGGCCAGGCATGGCATACATCAGTCAAACAGCTACTTGAGCATCGAATATGTGAATACATGGAAGAAGACAGGAAGATACCCATACTAACGTATGAACATGTTATGCAGCAAACGCTTGCATTGCGGATTTTTCAAATCAGATCGTATCACAGTCCGTTGGCTTACAGCTTGGTGGTTTGAGAACACTGCCCAAACGCTAGAGAAACAGTGCCTTTCTGAATCCTTCAACTGACCAGCACGCACCCTTAAGCCCTAACCTCAGCGCCCCCAAATGCCGACCTAAACCCTAAACCCCAAACCCTAAATCCTAAACTCTCCGCCTTCCCTGAACCCTAAACCCTAAACCCTAAATCCTGAATCCTAAACCCTAAACCCTATGCCTGCCAGCCGAAGAGCCCCTACACCAAATCTTCTGGCCTCCTGTTCGTGCGAGGACCAATAAATCAAGTATAACGCCTCTCAGCCGAGACTGGGTTCTCGCTAAGGATTTAATTCAAGCTACCATGGCCATATAATAGGGATCTATAGGTAATACGGTTTCCATATTATGGTTCTTGTTAAGGGATTTAAAATTTAAGCTACCATGGCCATATCATTGCCCCTTTGCACCGAACCAGAACCACAAGGTTTAGATCCACAGGGCTTTTTCGACAGAGTTGGCTTTTAAAGACGTTTACAGACTTTTAAAAACTTTAAAAAAAAAAAAAAAACATTCTAAAAACTTTTAGAAGACTTTAAAAGACTTTTAGAAACTTTTAGAAGACTTTTGCAAACTTTAAAAGACTTTTCAAAACTTTAAAAGGATTTTAAAATATTTAAAAGACTTTTAAAAACATTAAAATACATTTAAAAGCTTTAAAAATACTTTAAAAGACTTTTAAACGCTTTTAAAAGCTTCTACAAACTTTAAAAAGAATTTGAAAGACTTTTAAAGACTTTAAACAACTTTTAAAAAATTTTAAAAACTTTAAAACAAAAAACTAATGTTTTTTCCGAGAAGACGAGGATGAAGAAGACCTGGCACAGGGTTTACAGTTTCAGGGTCTTTAGGGTTTGGGCTTAGAAGGCAGAGTGCCATAGTATTAGGGGTTTGAGGGTAATGAAAGGGTTAGGGTTAGAGTTTCAGGGTCTTTATTATATTTAGGGTTTGGGGTTAGAAGGCAGAGTGCCATAGTATTAGGGGTTTGGGGGTAATGAAAGGGTTAGGGTTAGAGTTTCAGGGTCTTTATTATATTTAGGGTTTGGGGTTAGAAGGCAGAGTGCCATAGTGTTAGGGTTTGAGGGTAATGAAAGGGTTAAGGTTAGAGTTTCAAGGTCTTTAGTATTTAGGGTTTGGGGTTAGAAGGCAGAGTGCCATAGTATTAGGGGTTTGAGGGTAATGAAAGGGTTAGGGTTAGAGTTTCAAGGTTTTTAGTATATTTAAGGTTTGGGGTTAGAAGGCAGAGTGCCATAGTATTAGGGGTTTGAGGGTAATGAAAGGGTTAGGGTTAGAGTTTCAGGGTCTTTAGTATTTAGGGTTTGGGGTTAGCAGGCGAGTGCCATAGTGTTAGGGTTTGAGGGTAATGAAAGGGTTAGGGTTAGAGTTTCAGGGTCTTTAGTATATTTAGGGTTTGGGGTTAGAAGGCAGAGTGCCATAGTATTAGGGGTTTGAGGGTAATGAAAGGGTTAGGGTTAGAGTTTCAGGGTTTTTAGTATATTTAGGGTTTGGGGTAAGAAGGCAGAGTGCCATAGTGTTAGGGTTTGAGGGTAATGAAAGGGTTAGGGTTAGAGTTTCAGGGTCTTTAGTATTTAGGGTTTGGGGCTAGAAGGCAGAGTGCCATAGTTTTAGGGTTTGATAGTATTAGGGATGCACAAATCGCGTGAAGTGGCTACGAACTGCTGGATGTTGCGCTTTTCTGCGTTGACCACACTGTCAAGCGAATCACGTGCAGGCGAAGCAGGGTACAGCTGGGTGACGCGACAACGTCTGGCACTCTGCCTTCCCAGCTGCTGGCACTCTGCCTTCCCGCCTCAAGATCCATTAATTATTGCCACCCCAACTTTGCACTCAGCTGGTCGGTCAAAGGTATTGCTCCAGCATCAAGGTCAGGAAGTTCCCCGGACCACCGAGACGGATGGCAACAAGTGAGAGGTGTTTCATCTGAAGGACAAACTGCCGTTGTTGTTCATCTTCGTCGTTCCAAACATAAACAAAATCACAAACGAGAGAAACGCGCGGCAACTCCAGCGGTTCTTCTCCTTCACCCACCTGATAACACTTCGGGAAGGGGCCTTGGTACCGTCGAAGAAGCCTGAGGCCTCCTGTAATGCGGGAGCCAATACGTGGCCAGTAACGCAGGTAGCGAACCATGATTTCCCAAGGCACGTCGTCATAAACTTCATTCCATCTCTCAGCTGGTTTCCACTGGTCAGGCGCTTTGGCCAATTTTTCGCAAGCGGTTTTGATCAAGATTGGGGAGAGCTCGCCTCTGAAGAAACACTCTCCTCGTTCGATCGGGGCGAAATGCATTGCTCTGGACGGCTACTGTTCAGTCACAAGCACGCACGGCTTCAAACCACATGTGCTAGTTTGTGCGGCTTCCGGGTTGTGGCACTCGAAATGATTGTCCATGTGCTTGCACGTGACAAATTCCACATGTGTGAAAATGCGAACATGCTTTCGCAATCCGTCTTCCCCCAGCAGAAACACACAGTCTCTCGGACGCATTCCAATCTAGCAGGACCCGCTGCCATCAATGCAAGCACACAGACAGACACACAACTTTTCTTTGCAGCGCAGGATGAATCCTCTAGTTGTTGCCAGGCCTCCTGGTCGGGCCACAACAGGGCCTATGGTCAATGACGTGTTGTCTGGCCTGCGCTTCTGTCATCTTGGAAGCCACACGTCCCCAGTGATAGGGTACGAGGTGGCTCCACTCGCCTTCAATGCCAGACACACATGGGTTCATGTAATGTGACACAACACACAGCAGATCAGGCAACCACATCGAAGCTATAACAAATGTTCCGAATCTTTCCAAGAGACCGCCGTCTGTCACACGAACTCGGAGAAACCATTTTGCTTTGTCAGTGCCACCAGGATTCGGGTCGTACTTCATCTCACCAGCGATCTTGGGACACTCCGGGCATTGAACAGGTGTCCATACCCCTTGGTAGTCAACACGGTTCGGCCGCCGCTGATGTTGGGGGCCACGGACTGCAACCTCCCGTGGCTCGAGTGCTGGGATAGGCACTGCAGGCACCTCCGGCATCTCAGCAGGAGGGGCTGGCACTCTGCCTTCCTCGGGCTCCACGTGATCATCAGGCTCTGGGACAGGGATTGCAGCAGGCACCTCCGGCATCTCAGCAGGAGGGGCTGGCACTCTGCCTTCCGCGGCCTCCACGTGATTATCAGGCTCCGGCTCCACCGGCACCTCAGCAGGAGGTGCTGGCACTCTGCCTTCTGCTCCCTCTTGACCACTTTCATCAGGAGGCGCGGGTTGCTTCCTGGGCAACATACGTGGGCGACAAATCTTTCTCTTGGCTTTCCGTTTGGCCTGTGGCTTGGCCTTTGCTTTGGTCTTTGCTTTGGCCTTGCCCTTTGCCTTGGCCTTTGCTTGCTGCGTCTTGATGGCCTGCCAGGTTTGATGCACCCTTTTGATTCTGCGTTTTCTGACTGCGTCTGAGACCATTTTAAATTCCTGTTTGTCCTCAGCAAGCAGGTCGTCAAGAACCAGCTCATCAACAAAGTCCCCCATGATAATGTCATCCTCATCCTCATCCTCTGTTGAATCTTTGGCTGTCGAATACATAGCCTCAATTTTGCGCATGAAATCCTCATCTTCCGGAAGGTGATGAGAAGCGATCAGGCTCATGAGCTTTGGACGGCGCATTCGTTGCAGCTCCTTTCGCTTTTTTTCGTCTACGTTTCCAGTCTGGGAGATCAAATGCTCGGCGAGATTCTGGCAGTCTGCGAGAGTCCGACATGCTTGTGACATTTCCCTCAGTCGAGTCAGCAAAAACAAGCACAGCAAAACTTATATAAGTTTATTGTACTATTTACTGTATGGGTCGACAGTTGACAGAATCCTAAATGAAAACATGTCACTTGGGATGCTGCAACATATAGGATAGAAGTGACACTGAGCTTGTAGCACAACGACGGAGGCAAAGGAAGCCATTCCAGAAGACTGCCTCTGTTTCGATGACTTCCCAATACTGGGGCTCATACAAATGAATCCAGCAGGCCTTGACGCTGGAACCATCCGGGCACTCTGACTTCAAAACAAAATATATCTCTCCTGTCGACTGGTCCTCATGCTGGACCACTGGCCACATGAGAGCAGCCCAGGTTTTTGCCCCAAGAGAGAGATAGCATGTCAAATCCAAGACATGGTTCAAGATCTTCAAAGGGGCTGCAAGGCTGCTAAACTCCCCAGCACGCAAGGGAACATGCTGAGATGCCAGTCTTGCATCATTGTAGTGAATTAGCCATGACCACGCAGCTGATGCTCGTTCGAGTGTCTCTTCTGACAGGGTGTTCCATGTCTTGTCGCCGACAATCTCGGTATACTGTGACGGCAGCTTGTGGACACATACTCTGAAGCACAACTTTTGGCGCTTCCTGTCCACATTCCAAAACTCCCTTTCAAAATATTCCCGTTTGACTTTTGCCGGATGCCTGATTGAACGGCTTTCAAAGACGTTTGAATTCTCGATCACAGTTTGAATCGTGGAGTATGTTTGCTTGCGGGTTTTGTTCAACAAAGAATCATTAAGAATCTTGTTGTGCACATCTTCCACAATCTTGTTGTCTGGCAGCGTCTGCACCAGAACACTCAGCAGGTGGGTTGCAGGGCATGCTGGTACCGATATTGTTACAGTCCTTTGAGCTGGCACTCTGCCCTCTTGCCCCTCTAACAAAATGTCACCAACTCCGGCACCGTCATCTGCTTCTTCAGGCACAGAATCCTCCATCTCCCCGTCCTGCTCTGTGTCAACATCATCCACGACAATGTCTTCTGACCCCGGAGGCGCCACTTCATATCCCTGTGCCTCAAATGTGTCCAGAAAAAGTCTCGAAGGATGGCTGATTCCAACTTGCAGGTCTGTGAAGAGTTGCCGGGCATGAACACTTGGAGTGGACCGTGCCAATGTCGACTCCAACCTCAAGAGTGATGTGTGATGGCCCTTTGCCTTCAAAGCCGTGATCGTCCGAATTTCTGCATCAGGTGACAGCAATCCCGCATAGGCATCTGGTGGACGTGAAAAAAGACTGCAAGTCCAGACCCTGTTCATCAGCAAATGCAAGCTCAACATCATGATTTTTTCTGCGGGCTCGTGTAAATCAGTATCCAGATGCTCCTTCCACAACTCGGTCTTCTGCAGGTTGGAGACAATCTGCAACAAATGTTTGTCTGCTTTCCAGGCATAATTCACTGTCATCAACTCGGCATAACCTCGACCATCCTGCGGCGATTTAACGTTTTTTACTTGTTTCCCATACCATGTCCACAACGGTTCGGTCACTTTGTACAATATCTTGGAGTGATCGAAAAGGTCTTCTGTCATGCGATAGTATGCCAACTTGAAGCCCCCCATGCTGGCTTTCAACAAGCTGAGTTCTTTCCGTGGATCAGTGGCACGACCAGCCTGTGACAGCTTTTGCAAATCACCCAGTGCATCTTCCTGACTCTCACCATTGTCAGAGTCCGGCACTCTGCCTTCGGACTCTGGCACTCTGCCTTCGAAGAGCTCCTTGCCCGATTGTGTATTCGCCGAGTTGGAATAGAGGCTGAGTCTTTCCCTTGAGCAAGGGCTGAAAGATTGATCTTCACCGAAATGATCAGCCAGCAGCATTTTGAGGACATGAAACTCATGAAGTTGCTCACAACATAGCTGGTTCCAGCTGAACCATCTGGAGGATTTCACCAAGCTGCCCTTCTTCATGAAGGATTCGACATTTGCAAGCATATGGTCAATCTCATGCTCGTCACCGGATAGCTGCCTGTCTAAGTCATAGGCAATCTTATCTCGAAAAGCGTCCCACAACAAGCTTCTGCTCGGTGATGTGCAGGAAACAAAACTCGCCAGCATTTCCTTCTTCTGCTGGTAGAAACCACCACTTCCAAAGGGTTGATAATTCAGGGCAAAGATGTAAGAGGAGTGAAGTTGTGCTTTCAGGAAGAGTCCTTTGAGGCATCTCGACATGCTGTTTTTGAAATCTCGAATGGCCCTGTGAATCTTGTCACATTTCACATTAATCATGTTTTCACGCATAGCATAGGCCATGCCAGCAAGTCCGATGCTGCCCTGGTCAAGGCCCAAGACCAGCAGTGGAATGTTCAGCCACCACTTCTCGGACTCTGGCAAGACGGGGAGCACATTTGTGATCTCTCCATCCTCAGACATTGTCTTCAGAAAGGAGACATGAGGAAAAGCTGGTGGCACTCTGCCTTCTGGCACTCTGCCTTCTGGCACTCTGCCTTCTGGCACTCTGCCTTCAGCCGGATCCGGATTGTCCCTCAACCACTGAAAACAGCGGTCAATGTCATTGTCTTCTTTTCCAACTTGGAAAACCACCCTGCTTTCATATCTTTTCACAGGCCTCTGCCCAAGAGAGGGGGCGATCTTGAAAGAGCCCAAATCCATTCGCCCTCTGTGCAAAATCCAGATTTGGTGACTGATCGCTTGAAGCTGGCTGAATGCAGCAATC
>CAJNDT010003935.1:667488-670939 GCA_905221615.1 Symbiodinium sp. CCMP2592 | reverse complement strand
CGGGTGCAACCCTTCCCAGACTACAGCGGCACCCGCTTGTTGCACGTGAAGCCCAGATTGCCCCCACTCCAACTGGTGCGTTGTTGCCTTCGTCTGCCGAACTACTGAAAAACACGTGCTCTCCGATGCTCGAGGCTGCCAGCCCAACTGGTGTGAGGAATGCTGGAATTGCTGGAAGCGATGCCATGGCTTCACGACCGGAAGCAAATGATGCAAGGCGTGTCGGCCTCGTCGCATGCAAAGCAAGCGCTCAAACCTCCAAGCAACCGCTGAACTTGCCGAACCGAAGTTGTGACACTGTCAAGGCCGGAGCCGTGCCTGACGGCACTTTCCATGAGAAAAGGACTCGCCAAGATTTTGATCGTGCAGCAGATGGCTGACAAAGCGTGGCAGGACTCAGCGGCATTGGAGTTTGCATGGAGCGACGGGAACCTGAACTGCCAGGCATTCTGCTGCGTTGTTTTGGCCTGGCCTTCACAAATCACCGGACTCCAGCGCCCGAACTTTGTGCTGCGCACTCTCAAGTTTCAGCCGCACATGACTTACGACTCAACAAGATGAGACTCAAGGCAAGAGGATCAGAAGACCCCCTCTCTGAGATGGCCTGGGGCTTCGCTCAGGGATGAAGGGAATCATGGAAGGTTCGTGCTTCTCGGTGATCGGATCCTTTTGAAGATGTGCTTCAGCCGTGAAAGCACCTTGGGTGCACTCCAGAACGCCGGATTTCCATCTTCAGAGCTCTTGATCCCAAGCAGATCAAGGCGTGTCAGGCGCCTGGAGAGCGTGAGGCTGCGGCTCGGGTCTTATGAGGATATCAAAAAGGAGCCTCCGGCTGCGACTCTGCCGAAACAAAGCCTCTGCACAGGACGCACTCCCGCTGGGCCCTCACTAGCCCTCACTGGTGGCCTTTTCTAAGCCATAGCTCAGGGAGCTTTGGAAAAGCGCACACGAAGAGAAGCCAAAGAAAAGGAAGGCAATGGTGAGAGCTCCCAGTCCCGAGCATCCCGAGCCCTAAGCCTCTAAGTCTCTAAGTGGTGACAGCCCCGGGAATGGAGCCTCTGACTTCTCGGGCGGGATGCTTTGGGACAGAGGCGGTACGGGGTTTCGGGTTTAAGCTGCGCTAGGATCTAGGTCATTGCAGCCAGCACAACAAATTAATCAGACTCCGCGAGAGGACTTTTGAACAACTCATGACATGCAACGACCTACGCTCCGGGGCCCTGGGGTCCAGAGCTTTACTCTTGAAGCCGAACTCCCACACCGGAGCTTCTTAATGCTGGGATTAATGCTTCACGAGAAAAGGCCCACTTGGAAACTGATTTGTGGCTGCCCCGGGGCCATCTGTTTGGGATCAGCTCCGGTTAAACACCCATTCCATCCCGTTCCCACATATCGGGAGAGCAAGATGCAGATTTGAACGGCACTTCTCAATACTCGAAGCTTGACAAAACACGTATCGGCAAAGGCACAGCTTCAACTTTCGGTGCACCTTTCATGCTCTTTGCTAACAGACGCAGGCCAACGGTCTGCGAGGCGAAGCATGCCCTAACAAGCGCTGGAACCTGTCACAAAACCTAAACTCTTGAAGCTTCAAACAAGAAACTCTTGGTTTTTGCTACTGTAGGAGAGATTCTGCACTGCGGATGTCGCTCCGATGTCCAGGCTGGCAGATCTGGGCGAGGAGGACGCAATCAACACTGGCTGCTAGGCCGCCTGGGGCATGGCCGTGGGCTTAAGCAGCTTCAGCCATCGAGCCTGTCGACTGCAGGGCAGTGCATTCCGGCTCGGAGCTCCGAATTTAGCCGTGGCCAGATGCACGGTGCCTCTGCAGAGCCCATCTGGGCCTGAACGGGCTGCACGAGTACGAGTGACAAGGAAGCCGGGAGGCAAAGAAGCGGACCCTCAGCATCTGACTTCCAGGGTCCAGCCAACACAGTCTTTTGCCGTCATCACGCAGCGGCTAAGGCATTCGCAGCCCGCAAGGCGGCCATTGCCAGCCTTTGCCTCCGCTTCAAGCGATCGTGGTGCCAGTGGACTGTCCGGCAGATGTGGGTTGCCCAGAGCCGAAATCACGGCGACTCAACGACCGCCGCGAGCCACAGCTAAACCCAGCACGACATCGAGAAGCAGAAGCGAGATGCTGAGGATAAACGAAGAGGCAGCCTGGGGTAGTTCAGGCGCTGTGAAGCCACATCAGGCGCGAGCAAGTGACAGTACTTGACACGAGCATCCCACTTTACTTGATCAAAGGCTCAGGCGCATGATCGGAAAAGCATGAAATGTTGATTTCGTCTCAATATCAGACCCACACACATGATGGCCCTGTCGGTGGAGCTTCGGAAGACGAAGCTTCTCTTTGCATTCGGTGCAAGTGAAAAGCCAGCAGCTGTTGAGAGAAACATTTGAAGCTGCAAGGCTTCTTGGAGCCTGCCAAGTGTGTTCAAGCTTCCTTGCAGCTGTTCACTGGCCATCAAGGTCAGTGAGAGAAAAGGGATTGCGACTACTTAAGCCCTCAACCCTATACGGTTTACCTTACATCCCTCACCGTCACCTTTAGCCTTGGGTATTGCCACCGTACATGTCCGGCCCGGACGGCCCCCGGCATGGGCATGCAGGCTTTCGGGCTTTTGCCACATGCAGCATTTGCAGACCCTCCGCTCGCCTCTATTCTTGCAGAAGGTGCAAGACCAGGAGGCTCACCGGCTCAACTCAGGTGTAGTGCGTGACATGCTCGTGTCGTGAGGCAATAATACTGCTTGACGCCCTGTGATGTGCTTCCCATAGCAGCTGGTGCAAAAGCAAAGCCGAAGCCAGGTCGCCATCATCCGCCATCCCTAGTGAACTAGCGGACGCCCGTCCCTCCAGGCTCAGTGCCGTGCGAACACCACGCAGGAAGGTCATGGAAGGTCTAAGGTTCCAAACCAAGTCGCCGGACCCTGTGCTTCAAACCCTACAGTAAGATGTGAGACGCATCGGCGGAAATCTCTGCAACTGCAAATCTCCGCAAGCTTCGACCTGTCTCGAGTGCAGCACCACCAGGAGAAGGATCTCGGTGTTTATGCTTTCGGCTGAGCCTCTGCCGGCTGGAAGAGCAAGGCTCCTTCACTCATGAGAGCGATCCTCATACCGCCGGAGCATGAGCTCCGGGTCCCAGCCTTATGCCCAAGCAGATTCCGAGCCGTGCCGCCGGGCCGCTTCAGCCCAGCTCCCAGCTTCCAGCTCCCGGCGCTCAAAGAGGCCCTCAGCCTCCCTCTCGAACGCAGGTGCGGCGCGCCGCTCGCCGGGCTCTCTGCAGTGAGCCGAAAGCGCCGCGGATCAGCTTGCCCGGCAACAAGAACGGGCCGGCTCCGCGATGCTGGGCCTCTGCTCCACATCGGAAGCCTTTAGAAGCTTGCCGAGAACTTCCGCTTCCACGGCCGAAGGAAGACGATTTCATGGAAGAGAAATCTGG
>CAJNDT010003935.1:459988-662488 GCA_905221615.1 Symbiodinium sp. CCMP2592 | reverse complement strand
CCTGAGCTGGTTACACCGAACGACAGCGAATGTTCAACGGCCTGGTCTGTGGAGTGTCCAGTACTCCCAAACGACTGCAAAGGCAGCAGAGGATCTACGCCGCAGCATGTGACCAGGAAGGTGCCACCCTTCGACCCTTGGCACTTCACACCCAACCAGCTGAGATCGAAGGGACACCTTAGCTGCCACGTTCACTCGAAAGAGAGAGTATATGAACGCGCGACGGCTGACAAGCGACAGATCTGCTTCGCTCTTTGTTTCGGAATGCAGTTGAGATGGAGAGCCAAGCCCCCGACGCAGGATTGATCCCAACGTCCCACCAGCCACAGCCGATGGCCCCGACTGAGATGCCGAGTGAGCACGATCCGCCGGTGCTGCAGCTCACCTGTGATCGGCGACAGCTTCTGGCTGCCACATGTTGCGATTAGGGAAGAAACTTTTGGCTCGCAAACCAACCCTGCAGACACAGGTTTAAATAGGCTACAGTAAGACATGACGTGGCATAAGTCCAATTTAACACTGCGATCGGTTTCAATAGTCGCCGTGCAAGTGCTTGAACTTAAACCGTGACGTCTGCCGCAGATGTTGAAACCCCTTCCCTAGTTCCATAATGGTCATGATCACATGATCACTTAGCCGAAGGGAGGAAAGCCGTGGGCACAAGTCACTGGGATTCGATACTCGGATCCGGCCGAGAATCGGAGCCGCTCAGGCCAACGCCGGCCCACCACCACTCACCTCCGCAGCTGTGCGAATGCGGAAGAATGTGTGCCACTGAACAAGAGGATGCAGGATGCTCCTGATCTCACGTCAAAGCTCGAATCTGCACCCGCCATCAAAGAACACTCTCTGAAATGTCGCTGTCCGAGTCATGTCTGCTCAAAACTTCTGCAATTTGTGAGTGCGGTCTAGATCACCTGCTGTGCCGGCGCTCAAGCCCATGCTTATACCTGACGGGCGTCAGGCATGGTCATGAATCTTCACGCAATTCGAAGGCTTTTGCAGAACTGTTGTCCAGTAGCAGCGGTGTCTACAAACATGACACAGCTTCAGGTGACTAGCTGGGGAGTTATGGGCGGTTCACAGTGCATCGGCTCCGAGCACAGTCGAGTCAGGAGGAGCAATTCGGGACCCGTTTTTTGTGCGCCTCTGGGTGTCGAAACAGGTCGTCACCCAGAGGCGCACATTAAACGGGTCCCGAATGGTTCCTCCTAACTTTTTCTATCCAAAAAAAGGCTACACGAAACGGATGTCGAATCCGAGCTCAAAGACCCATATTTGTAGAGCCCTGAGAATCAGCCCAGAATCACTCTGCCTGAGAAGAGCAGGAGGCTGAAGCGAGAGACTGCAGAGGCTTCTCAAGCTTCGTTGTTAGGAAATCAAAACTCGACTCGAAGACTCGGGCTCTGCACCTCCTGACTCATGCACGGTCTCCATGGCTGAGACACTGAACAGGTTTCGTGTGTTTTGGAAGATTCCTACAAGCTTTGCCAGTTTGGGTTTGGGCGCATTTCCGACTTTCACAACACTCCAGGAAACCAACACCGGACTGGGACTCCTCGGGAGTTGTGAGCATTTCCAGCATGTTGGTCTTTATGGCAGCCCGCGACAAAGGAAGTTCACAGTGGCAGGTTGAATCGAACCAGTACCATTACCCTTCTCCAATGCAGTGGCGGTGTTGAAGAGAGGCACGGGCAAGCTGTTCTGATCTGCAGTCGTCTTGCTTCGAGTCGTACTTGTCCCAAAGTCCCAAAGATGTTCCACACATGGTTTTGCGGCATATGCGCCGACAGAGCTTCAACCACAATCCTGATAATCTCAACCAGGGCCATCGTTCAGCGGCGCGGCACTTGCTCGGACATTTCCCAGACTCAAACCTCCAGCCTCTCGTGCAGCTATTGAAATTGCGGCTTCAAACTTGTAGTTTGACCGGAGGTCTTGAACCCACTCCGAGGTGTTGGACACCCGGTGACTGCCGCATCACAGACCCTGCTGCAGGCAGCAACCTCTTGGCGAGTCGGCAAAATCGGATGGCCTTAACCGCCCAACCTTGGAATCCATGTTTCAACTTGTTGTGTTTGCTGCAGGAACTTGCAAAGCTCGAAGCTCCTGCGAAAGTTTGGGGGCCTAGACTCAATGCAACATTTCGGTGTTTAGACGAATACCTTCACTTACCCCGTCAACTGTAGCGGCGGAGGTGCTGACCCAGCCGCTGGTGATTGCGTTTCCTTTGACGAGCTCCTGCATGCTAGCGGAGTGTGCTCTGCGAGTGTCGGAGCTTAAAGCTGTTGCAACTGCCAAGAGTCAAACATGCATGATGCTCTAGGGCCAACTCGTACGAAGATGTACGAAGTGTCAGAGACCGAGACTTTTCACAATCCAGCATCCACACATGTTACTCTCGTTCTGGCAGAATCTCGAACCCGCAACTCCAAGTTCAAGCCGTGGAAGCCAAAGCGGGCCTGGATGCTGCCGCTATGTCCACCGGAAAAGCCGAAGCTGAGTCCAAAGTTGCCTCCGAAGGACTTGGTGTATCCAACCTCAGCTAAGGCATTCGATCTCGGTTTAACGGGCTTTTGGTGAAGCGAGCCGTTTCGTTTCTATCTGCGATTGGAGAGGTGCATCCCCCACGATCCCCGACCGCTATTCGCCTCCCACGGCAGAAGCAGTCTGCTAATATTTTTCAAGATCTTAACGGCCTGCAAGTCATGGTTCGTGATTACACATCGATGATGTCTCGGCTCATGTAGGATTAGATTCTGCTTTCAAAAAAAGGCATCAACATCACCTGAAAGGATTGGCCACCAGCCTCTCAACCAGCAATGGTACCCTGTCCTTGAATTCGAAACCCCCAAATCAAAGTTGCCCCGAACTTTGCCAGACCTTCTTGGGGCTGAGCAGGTGGATAGTGCCGCGGCCTTTGCATCCAAGCCACTGCATCCCACTTGGAGTACTGGCCGAAGCACTCAAAGAACTTCTTGGCCCATTTGACGATGGCCTGCACCACCTTGTTGAAGGACAGCAATATTTCATGAGTCATGGCATCCCAGCAAGATGTTCGTAAGGTTCTGAACCGTTGCAGAAATCACTGGATGCGAGCCACTGCTTTGAAGATCTTTCTCAACCAGCGACGTCTGCGTCGTCGGAGCCAACGCCTGCGGGTACTTGCTGGAGCTCGCAATTGTCATGTGTGGACGTTTCTTGATTATGTTGCTCAAGGCAAATCTCCGGAACCAGCGCCGGAGCCGAGGATGGCGGGCTTAGGGCGGTGCTGTAGGCGGTTACGGCAAAAACCCGAAAATAACGAGCCCATTCAACACCCTTCCAAGTGCCGACGTGTCCCAGGATGCACTACTGTTAATGCCTATATACTCCAGACCATGACAACGTGTACAAATAGGCAGGCGAACTGGCGGACGGACCAACTTACATCCGGCAAAAGAAGGCGAAGCAGCCGCGAAGCAAAGCACGACAGAAATTTCCTGATCAACTCGAACTCGCATGTGCACGTTAGATTCGCCTTCTGCGGCGTCTGCGTCTGCGTCTGCGTCTTCGCCGTCGTCGCCGCCGCCTTCTGCGTCTGCCGCTCTTCTGGACCTCTTCATCCTGGCTGACTGCAAGACAGCACCGGCCAAGAACAGAAAGAACCCAAATGAAGGAATCTCACGGCAATTTGATTCAATTTGGATGGCACGGTTCCGCCTCTGCAAGCTCAAGCTCGCCGGAGGTCTCCACTAGTGCCATCTCCGAAGGTCTGACGTCCTCTATTGTCGGGGCTGCTCAGTTCACAACACTCGGGGAAAAGCCCCGGTGCGCCTTGGTGTGCTGCGTGGCAAGCATCTTCTCACCTTCCGGAAAAGGCACCAGACTTTGAGAGCTGCTGAGCTTGCACGGAATGATGCCTCCCCGTTGTAAGGTTTATTGCTCAAGCCAGTTGCGGAAGAAACCGAGCTACATACTGCTTGGTAGGCCATGGGCCTGGCTCTTCCTCGTCCTCTTCGGAAGCCGCGGGCTCTTCATCTTCATCATCTTCATCTTCATGGAGTTCGCGCTCCTGGCTTGGGCATCAGTTGAAAAGGAGCGCACGCTTCGGCATTGGCGGCTTCAGACCCGCCTCTTCCTCGCTGTCCGCGCCGTCCTCATGCTCTTCGTGGTGCTCTTGCTCCTGGGAGATGGCGAATCAAGGAATGGGGACGGGGGGCGTGGGATTCGCTGAGACCTTCTTGGCATGCTGCAGTCAATACTAGCGGTTACTAGCGGAGAATCGCGCGGAAGTTCGCGGCTGCGGGCCTCTTCGTCGTCTTCCAACGAGCCAAGAGCCGCCGCCACACTGTCCACGCTTTCACTGTGAAGGTCCTCCTCTTCCTCCTGCTGCTCCGCATCCTCAAGGTCTCACCAGCTTTCCACCGTGTTGTATCAAGAGATGTTTCATCTCTGGCATCGGATCCTATCGCCTCTCCCACATGCGTGGACGAACTACTGACACTTTGGAAATCTTTGGAACCTCCTCAAGCTCCAGCTGCCGACGGAACTTCTCGAACTCTACCTGAAAGGCCGTCTGTCAAATGATCAGATGAGATGTCCTGCACAGTGCCTGCGTGTAGATTTGGCGGGCATGCAGGAAGCAGCGTTCAGCCGAACCCAAGCAAAGTACACAGCCCGTGTAAAGAACACCACCACACTATAATGCTGAGAGCCGCCATGTCGAAAAGCCGTAAGACTCGGCTCTCGTCATGTATGGCAAGGCCTTTCACTGTCGGCAGAACCACCTTTGTTTGCGAAGCGCTTCCCACGGGTTTCACACCCCGAACGACACCGAGTGCACTCCTCACAAAGACCCTCGGCCTCGAAACCCTTCGGAACCGAGTCACACCGAGCACACCGTCTCGGCCCTTCTCTCCGTAGACGCGCGCGGCAGCCTCCGAGGACGTGAGCGCCGGTCGGTAGAAGGAGAGCTCGCCTGGCGAAGTCGCGAAGCAGTGATGCCACAAGTTCCCCATCCTGCCGGAAGCATTTCAACTCAGCCCTCGCGGCGCCTCGATGCCCATGCTCGGCAATGAAGCGCTGCACTCGCAGATCCATCTTGACACGCTGCCGGATCTCATGTCGCACGTGTGCCACCGCGTTTGTCTGGAAGAGCGCCATGGTCTGCTTGTGCGATGCCACAAACACGTCGTGCATGTTCGATGCATCGCAGCCCAACTTTTGGCACACCGGGTGCCAGGTGCGTTGCAGGTAATGTGCCGTGAGCTCCATGGAGGTATTTGCTCCATGAGCATCCAGGATCCGATGTGTGTCAGCTGCAGCTTGCCGAAAAGCAGCAGACATCGCCAAGATCGTTTCGGTCGAAGACCCTTGTGCATGGTGTGACTCCATCTGCAGCATTGACGCCTTCCGAACGCTTGCTGCCGGATTCACTGCCTCCTTCGCTGGTTTCAAGCTCGCTAACAGATCTGACAAAACGACATGCTGCAGGCTCAGCGAAAGAGCAGCCAAGCTGCCACATCATCGCACTGGTACTCTGGCGGCATGTCGGCCTCACCGACCTGGCACGTTGCCCCTGGGCACGTCGGTTACGTGCCCGTGATTGCCCGTGCCTTGTTGTGAGTCGGGTCTTCTCGGCCCAAGTGAGCCATGAGCTGCGGCCAAGTGATGTCGTCGAAGCGGGTAACTTGCTCCATCAAGGCTGTAAATGCTGTCATGGGGATGTCCTCGGCGATTCCATGGCTCGGACAAGGTCCGGCCCGGTTCGTGTACAGACCCGAGCACACGGAAAAGCTTCTTAGTCTGGGGATCCAGACAACTCTACCCTGCATATCTCTGAATCTGAGGTAACGTGTGAGCTTCTGTACCAACGGCAGACTGCAGAAGGCACATCGCGATGGAGACGCACCGTTTGATCGAGCGCCTCGGCTTGGAGAAGTGCTGCTACTGGGGCCTTGATCCAGGCTAGGCTCTATATGGGCCGGTATGGAATGGGATGTTGGATGTTAGGGCTCAGATGCAAAAAAAGCTCTCCGACCGGAAGGGGCAAAACTCCAAGCCGTCCGAGGCGTTCATCCGCTCGTGCAGCACCGAGTAGAACCCCTTCCTCAGGGCGCTGACATGAGGCGGTGGGCGCTGGTTGAAGGCCGGGGAGGGGGGGGGGGGGAGGCTGACAGAGCACTGATGTCGGAAGATGCTGAAACAGCATTGTTGCACTCTGCTGCTTCCAAGCGTCACCTTGTCATACAACATCTCCAGATCTGAGTCGATCTGCGGCGAAGCAATTCTCAAACTTGAGCTTGAAAGCATGCGACTCCTACTCCGGACGAAGTTTGGGATTGACGAACGTTTCGAGCTGGGTCAGGGCCTCCCAATAGCGTTTTTTTCAATGTGCGCAGGGAAGGGCATCGGTCGGCATGGCTTGTGGGCTCATTGGCTTCAAAGGGGGGCGTCCGCGGCCAAGGACCTCATGACAGGAAGGATTTCGGCTCACCATATGGCGATGCCAGGCTCGCGTGTGACTTTTTCGGGTCAAGCCGCAACAGCTGGGGGATCGGCCAAGTTTCGATTGCACCAATGCTTAGTGACAGCTTCGATGCTGAAGTGTCGGGCCGCACAAGCTTCTGTATAATAGGCTTTTGGAAGCTGAAGGAAGGACGGATTTTGATGGAATGTCCAGGAGTTTGTTCCGGATCTTGCTCACAGACTCCAGGTGTACCTTGAAATGCCCGGCAGGTTGTTTGTGTGTGAGCGCCAACAGGGGCTCTGGAACCATCAGGCAGGTCTCAGGAACTGTTAGAACCCTCAGAAACACTCCCAAACCGTCCGGAACCGTCCCGAAGCGTCGGAACGAAAGTAAAGTGCCGATCTGGGCTTCAAAGTTCGAAGGACCGAATAGGTCTCGAGATTAATGTTACGATTCTTAAGGCCAGAAAACGCAAGCACGGACACCCTCCATTAAACAGACCACCAGCGATTATACCCCACTGGCCTCACCGAACTCGTGACTGACGTTCGCCAGCCGGTTCTTGTCACTGACAAGACCCGAGTAGTTCGAGAGGTTCACAAGAACCTCAAGATGCGACGGAGCTTGGGGCTTGCCAAAAAACCCAAAAACTTCCAACCCTGGTGCGACTCAACTCTGATTCGACTCGCAACCACATGTACTGTACACAGATTTCAGATGCAGGCACGGCAGGCAGTGCAGTGCCCATCTCCTTCCACGGGTTGGGATGGGCTCGCTCTGCTGCATCTTCCGCCTGCAAGACTGGATTGAGAAACGCATCCTTTTGCAAACACCTCTTTGCCGTCCTTGAGGGTGAGCAGTGGTGAACATTTTTTGTTCTGACTTCTCGATTACCTCCACCCTCTTGTCGGTCAACTGCTGAATCTGAACTTGACGGCCAGGAGAGAGGAAGAAGGCAAGCTGAGCTCTCTGAACGAATGCGAAGAATTGGCTCTGGCCTGGGCAGTCTTTACCTTCATGGCTCTCACGTTTCTGGCCCGGCCTCTTCAACTGCGGACTCCTCCTCTTCGTCCTTCCGATACTTCTGGATCCTTAGGAAACGGAACGAGCGGAATCCCATGTCGCTGGCGTAAGGCGCGATGCAAGCCAAGGCTCTCGGACTCGTCCAGCATGGTGATCCCACCCTGAAGGGAGGAAGGAAGTTCAGCGCAACCCGGCTCTAGATGCTAAGTGGCTTGTAATGCGATTGTTGTAATTGGACATTGAGACTACATTGAGAGGCGACGTGGGTGCCCGGCAGCCTGCGTGTGGATCAGGTCCACGCACTCAACGGCCTCGTAGAGATGGCAGAGGCCGCTTGCAGGGTAGTAGACCTCAGGAAAAAGCGCAAAAACTCATCGCTGCAGCCTCGAAGGTGGCGCTGGGAGACGACATGTGCACGTACGCACGTGCACCATGATTGCGGCTCGTCGTCTTTAAAGGCTTTGGGGTGATCAGCCGGGATGCCGCAGCGTGGCAGTGCTCCGGGACGCATGTGTCTGGGGCGGAATGGTCAGCGCACTTCCTGGACGCACACACAACCTGCAGACCAGAAACAACCCGCACATACAGTAAGCTGACCGTCTGCAGGCCATCAGAGGAAGATGACGAAGAGCCAAGTTGCTGCTGACACTCCGCCTGCGTGACATCTTTCCATCCATTGCAGCCCTTGTCCGGATATTCCGTGAAGGGCCTGCCTATACAGGCAGCGTCCTTGGCTTCGCCATGGACAATCGTCGAGATACTGGTTTAAAGGAATGACTTTGATTTCCAAGCAGTCACTGTTAGAGTAGAGTCCAGAATCAAGAGGTTGCATGTTAGGTATACTTCGAGCTGTGAACACCTCCAGACTGCCGGCTTTGAGTAGAGGTGCTGACACCGTCGCAAAGAGCCGTCTGGGGTTGTTGATGTTCGAGCTTGAAGTGTTGACGTCGCCGGGAGGGCTTGCATGCACCTCCAAATCGCAAGGCAGCGAGCCGAACAGTGGCTCCGATTCTCAAGGTTCAGAATCTGTGGGGGAGGGGGGTGCCTAGTCCAAGGCTTGCTTGCACCTGGGCCTAGGTTTTGGGCGAGCAGCTTCGAGCTCTGTACTGTAGGGCACTGTAGGGTCTGGGCGAACCACCTTGGCAGCCACAGCACGCTTTGAAAGGAACCTTGGCCGCTTCAGCAGGATGAAGCTGAAAAGAGTAAAGGGCTTTGCTAAGAAGGGATATGAATATCCTTGTCAATTCCTGCTGGCGCCATCTCCAACAGTTGTGATGGTCAATGCATGTTTCGCAGTGCGTCCAGGTGGGTTCATGCTCAAGCTTTCTTGGGCTCTCTGCTGATGCAGCAAGAGAGCTGCAACTCTGAAAGCCAGGGCAGAAAGAAACACTTGCCCTCTGAAGCTCTGGACTGGCATGGCTAAGTCTGGTCCGTCGTCACTGCGAGAGTCCTACTCAATAATCAAAACGAGATAGATGCAGATAAGCGACAAGCTGAGGCTGAGCAGCTCCAGAATACATAGCTTCATTGGTTGAGACAAACTCAGGCGGTGGAGAACTCCCGCCGCATGATTTAGATTACAAGCCGCCTTTTTCGACGGATGCTCGAACGAGCCGACATAGCTTCCGGCAGAAAAGATTAGAGTTCCAATCGCCTCGAAATCCGAAAACAGCAGGCGCTGACCCGGTGCTGATGCAATCCGTCGCACTTATGCCTGTGAATTTGCATGAGAGCTGGACGCGTCAGTGCAAGAAGTCTCGGTCCTCCCAGCCGGCCCCACCGCCCTTGTGTAGTCCACGGAACGTCGCCCCGTGAATTCGATGCTGTGCCGCACTGTCTTTGGGTCTGGTGGCCGATCGAACCCCAACTGTGTGCTTTCAGTCAAGCTTTCGGACGTTGGAATGCAACGAGGGGAGGGCTGTCGAACCCAGCTGAAGCCAGCAGATATCGTTCGTCGTTGTAGCACTCAAGCTTATCTATCTACTTGCAGTGAAAGACTCGAAGACAATGTCAACGCGTCTCACATGGTTCTAGCAGGATGTCAAGCAATTCGGTAATCATACAAAGATCTCAACCACCCGCCGTCGTTTTCACTTGAGCTGCACATCGGCCAACTGCTCAGCGGCAGCGGCAGCTGGCTCCGGATTCCTGAGAAAGAAGTAGATTGAGAGTGGTGCGTGTTTTGACTTCGGCAAGTATCAAGCCGGGTGACCGGACGGCAGCGCTCATGGCCGGATATCAGCAGAGTGCGCTGGATGCCTGCCAGTTCACACCACCACCGCCACCACCGATACCCGGAAACCCAGGCCTGAGCTGCCCCCCGAAGAACGGGACTCTGCTCAGCTGCACAAGCGGCAAGCATGTCCCTTTCTGGCGACAAGCAATGTCGAGATGCGAGGCACTATGCCCTGCGCATGTTCGCAAGGAGCCGCCGTGGCAGTCTGGATCTCAGGCTTCCTCAGCGGCAGCTGTTCTCACCAGTCAAGATGCTGTAGCTGCAGCAGATGAGGAGGAAGGTGCCGCCGACTGATCTCGAACACTGGAAGGCACCGAAGAGCGTTGGCCCGAATGGGCACCTGGGCTCGCCCCAGGCCTTTGCCCAAGCCGAGAAGATGGCTCCGACCGAGACACCGAAGTAGCACCCCCCTGAGCTGTCGTCCATCGCTCCGCCGCAGCTCATGTAGAGGGCCACGCCGAGACCTGACCAAAGCCACTCGGCCGTTGCTCCTGCTCCCAAAGATGCCCACAAGGAAACTGACGTGCCCGGAGACGTCGCTTGCTGGATTATCGACTTGATGCTGGGGGTGGAGACGCCAGCGGACACGCCAAAGTTCACGGCAGCATGCGTGCTGATGGATCTGCTGTAGCCAACGGATTCCGTGAACACCCACTGTCCGAAGCATGAGAGGAGCTTTACCACAAAGTCTGCAACGGCTTTCACTACCTTCTCGATGCCACGCCGGAGCCTGCACCAAAAGTTGCAGTTCTTCTTCTCGCCCACTTCCACAAGGAAGAATTTTTCGTTGCCCCAATTCGTGTCCACTTTCCAATAGTCCATTTCAGGGCCGGTCACAAGGTTATCCTCCCAGCCATTCATCTTCCAGAACTTCTTGTGAGCCGAGCTGTACAAGGCAATGTGGCCCTCGCCCATATCCACGACCTTGAACCGCTCCCAGGTCATCCCGTCGTGCAGTTGCCACTGGTCCATCTTGTCACCTAAAGTTGATGCGAAGGCTTTCACTGGAGAAGCATGGGATGATACAGTACAGGGCGGATGGAACACAGAACGTAGAAAGGTAACGCTACTTCCAATCAGCCCCAGCCACTGTCGTCCAAATAGCCGTCGCTGTTCATGCGGATGAAGCGGCGGTTCTCGGCGTTGTAAAAGGCCACTTCTCCATGGCCGGCCATCACTGGCCTGGGCTCTGACTCTATACCATAGACGACACATGTTACCGCTTCCCTTCAACAAGCACATGCGCATGCGCAAGAACAAAACACAAACCAACAGACCGCCAACAGAACCTTCTCAGTTGTCAGGTGGCGTGAAGCGCTCGTAGCCCCAGTTCGGAAATGGATCTCTCCAACCTTCGCCACCCTTCTCGACCTTGCCTTTCCTCAGTCGAACGTAGCGCTGGTGCTTGTGATTCCATATGGCCACCGTTCTGTCCACAAACCAGAAGGCCTTCGGTGAAGCAATCTCTCTGGACGCCTTCTGAATATGGAACTTCTCGTAATTCCAACTGGCTGGAATGTCCCAGGCACCTTGCCTCCAGCTGCTGGCAACGAGACCGTCTCCCTTGTCCATCTTCACAAACTTGTTGTGCGCCGTGCTGAACAAGGCCCAATGTCCGTTGCCCATGTCCTTCATTTTGAACCGCTCCCAACCCCAGTGGTCAGGCAACTTGTTCTTGTCGCAAGGGTCGCTTCTATCCATCCAGCCATCCCCGTTCATGCGCATGAAGCGGTTGTGGAAGGTGTTGTGAAACGCGAAGTTACCACCCCCGAGATCAACGCAGGTGAAGCGCTCCCATGTCCAGCCGTAGGGGATGCTGTTTTGCCATCCCTTGTGTCCCCGCTCGATTCGCCAGTTGGACATACGAAAGTAGTGCTGGTGCTTGTGGTTCCAGAACACAATCGTGTTCCTCGTGCACCAGTGGGAAGTGGCAAAGCCATCGGTGAGGTTCACGCTCTCCGACAGAAGGGACACGTCCTCTGTGGGAGGACCAGGGCGCCCCTTCACCTCTTCTTCATCTTCATCCTTCACTTCTTCGTCCACATCTTCCTCAAAGTCCTCGGCGTCCCCGCTCTGCCCGATTGCATGCTGCGACGCACGCCTGATCTGCAGCTTTCCCTCCTTCTGCTTCTCCATGTCCCGCGCAAACTTGATGAGCTCTACGTGATCCACCAAACGCACAGCTCTCTCCCCATCGGTGTCTGCAAGCTTCTGCATGTAGGGGATCACCAGGCCAATGACAGCCTCGCGTCCTCTCTTGCCATAGTTCACCACAGCCTCCCGCGAGCTGTGCAGCACCCCTTTTTCGTTGAAGAAGGAGACATGTTCGAAGTAGTGCTCAGAAACAAAGCGCTGCAGTCGCATGTCTAGCCTAACGCGCTGATGAATCTCCAGGCGAAGATGGCCGACGGCGGATGTCTGGCACAGGGCCATGCTCTGCTTGTGCCACGCAAGGAAGACGTCGTACATGTTGGTCGGATCACAAGGAAGCTTCTTGCAGATCGGATGCCACAGCTTCTCCAACTGCATGGCTGTCGTCTGCATGGAGGAATTCATAAGATGCGCATCCAGAATGCGGTGTGTGTGCGCAGAGGCGTGTCGCATGGCCGATGACATCGCCAGGGTCTCTGAATGCTCTGAGCCCTCTGCCGCCTTCGCCTCGATCTGTACAAAGGCTGGACTGACAAGCGAGTGCGGATCCGCTTCTTGAACACCATCACACTTGTATGCTTCGGGCACATACGAATCCGTCTGCACATCCGGCTCGTGCTCGCCAATCAAGGCTGTCTTGAGCAGAGGCCATGTGATATCCTCGAAGCGCCGCACCTGCTCCATGAGGGACGCAAAGGCGTCCATCGAGATTTCGGTGGGCACAACCTTTTGAATAAGGCAAGTCGCGATGACAATGCATGCTGGAATCACGCGCTCGGTCTCGAAGGGGCAGTACTTCGCTGCATCTTCCCGGTTCATATGCTCGTGCAATGCGAGGAGAAAGCCCTGCACCTTGTCATACAACATCTCCAAATCAGCGGTGATGTTTCCGGCTCTGTAAGAGATATCCCTGCTCGGCACGTCTACATTGTGCAAGATGCCGGAGAAGTTCGTCAAGTTGAGTAAAACGATCGGCATGGCTGTCATGACTTCATGCAACCTGCCGGGCTCCTCGTGCTCCGCTGCCATCTGCTCTTCCATCTCCTGCTCTTCTCGTAGCATCTCCTGGTCGACCAGTGTGACTGAGCCGATGGAAGGCTCCACCTGCGCGCATGTTTTGTACAAATTGCACCCGCCGTTAACAGGGGTGAAGACCGCAGCGTGGCAGGACTCCTGAGGACAGTTCGGCGCCTGCTCGTTCTGAGCACACTTCATTTCGCACTCTTCCTCTGTCAAGCCACTCCAGCCGTGGCAGTTGGCTTCCGGGCCCTGGGTGTAGGACGTGCCCACGCAGGTCTGGTGATGCCTGATCGTGAATAGACGCTGCGTACTATTCTGTCGCAGCAAGGACGCTGCATCGGCCGGCGGCGCCTTGCGCCAAGAGGAGGTCTTAGCGCTGCTGCCGGTTTGGATAATTGCCAAAAAGAGGCACAACGGCCACCACAATTGCTGCATTACG
Organism: Symbiodinium sp. CCMP2592; assembly: GCA_905221615.1. Classification (NCBI taxonomy): domain Eukaryota; class Dinophyceae; order Suessiales; family Symbiodiniaceae; genus Symbiodinium; species Symbiodinium sp. CCMP2592. The sequence continues at coordinate 649,168 of CAJNDT010003935.1, read as the reverse complement.
GTTTAAAATGGAAAGCCCTCGGCGGGAACGGAAGGAGCCGAGAAAAGCTCATTGAGCCAAGGACTGCTCCCTCGCCCAGCTTCTGACACAGCTTAGCACTGCATGCACTGCATATCACTGCGGGTTTCGGTCTTACAAGGACATAAATGCCTCAGCCTCGGCAGCTCCCATCGGCTGGAAGTCTCAGGACGCGGCACTTTTCATTGCTTCGCTTGCCGGATGTGACGTGTCATTCGGATCATTGTTTTGCTTGGGGCTGTAAAGTCTCCGAGAGGCATACGGCTTAGTTGGAGTAGTGCTTTGATTTGCGTACTCGCTACTTGGGGCAGAAGACTAAGAACGCCTGATCAGCTTGCCCAGGAGTCATCGGGGCCTACAGCCTGCGACCTGCAGCCGTACATGCAAAGAGGGGCTCTCAGTTCAGTCACTGGTCGACCCTTCGTCTCCAGCTGGCTTCCCAAGCTGGATGGATCTGGAGTTCAACACTCCGTGTATTGGTTCTGCTAGACTCGACTCGTTGTGAAACAGCGGATTTTGGACAAGGAGAGGGCTTCGCTCTTGGATGTTCTTGACTCTACTTCCGCCTACCAGTACCTCTTTCGACTTTGGACCACGTCTCCTACCATCCACAAGTCAGACAGTCGTCTGGGGCCTCCTTTTCGTTAACCTGCAAGCCTTCCGCAATTAGCCTCTGAAGGCTTGCATCGGCAACCATCCTGGCTAAAGGACATCACAAGTTGTCAGGAATCCACCCCCTGACTTCCCCGGTCATGAAACCTGCGTGTATAGACGATCACGCTGCTTCAGAGGCTGTACAACTTGGTGATGTCAGTGTAGGACAACGAAGTGCCATTCCGTTCGATACTGGATGCAGAAGTCAATCGCTGCTTCAGCGCGAGGCCGATTCCCTCCAACTCCGAAACACCTGCTTCCCTCACAGCTGCATGGTATGGTCGCTGCGAGTCTTCGCGCAAATCTGCAAAAATAAATATTAAAAGCTTGTCCGCTAGCCGACTCATCGCGCAGATGATGAAAGCTCAACGAAGAGATTTACAAAGCCTGGATCACTGGGAATGACGTGGCCTTTCCAGGGCTGCAGCTGAAAGCTCTGCCGTGTTGAGCAATCTCTCACTGTGCAGCCAAACTTTGTTGTGACACAGCTAGCGGCTTAGCGTCGATGTGCAGTGAGAACATGGTGCAACAATGCACAATACATCCAGTCTGGCCTTGGCAGTGTGTGTGCACCTGCTTGTTCGAAAACTTCTCACCGACCTCCAAACCTGAGCACACGGACTCCACACAGGTTTTCAATGGCCATCGGTTGTAGCATCTGTCGAACTGCACATGCTGGCCGAGGCACACTGTTCCACATACCTTAGTTGCAACTTCAACCTAAAGGGGGAGGCCACTGCCTCGAGTTCCCAATTTTGTGGGAGCGGTAGCTTGAAGCATGGGGCTGTGACCACCACCCACCCCTTCCCCCCCTCTTCCCGTAAAGTGCCCCACCTCCACCACCCCCCCGCACGATAATGACAATGAACATCTGTTTGTGTTACTTACTTACTTACTTACTTACTTACTTACTTACTTACTGTACTTATACTCATACCATGGGACTATGGGACGAATATGAGCAATACAGAAAGGCATGAACATAACAATTTTAATAACAACAATAATAGCAATAAATAATCATAGTGCAGTGTTATCCTCTCTGAGGGAGAGGTGGTATGTCCCTGCCCCCCCTGCAGTGGGGGGGTGGTGGTAATTATGTCTCCCCTCCCCTTTGTGGGAGGCGGGGTAGTGGTAACCCTCTCCCAGGCGAGGCAGTGTTGTGGAGAGCTATCTCTGCATCGTTGGTAGCGAACCAGCAGCTCGGCAAAAACGATCAATTCACAGGGACAGCTCGAAAACACAGGAAGCTAACCTTTGCAAAGGCCCGATTGGCTTGCCACAAGGCTCCAGAGTACGGCACCCTTTGCTGTTCACTTCCCAGTGGTACTACCCTGTACTACCCACGTGTACCAGCAGCCTACCAGGATTTTGGTTAAGTATGTTTAAGTCTTGTTGAGATTGGCAGGCTGTCGGGCTACTGTACCAGTGCAAGACGGTTCATGTCGCAGCCGACGCCGTCTTCGGTTTTCAGGGTACTCCCCACCCAGTGCTGATTGCTTCCAGGAGTCTCCTCTGTAGGGTCGTACGTCAGCAGACATTTGGCATTGCTCGTTCGCAAACCCGGGCTGATGACGGGTGAGCACAGGATCAGCCAGGGGCAGTCCTCCGTCACAGCCGTCTCTGTCTCAAGCTTTTGGGACATGTTGGTTGTTGGGTCTTCCCTGATCGTGGAGACAGGCTTCGGCCTTGACAAAACCCGAACCGAGATTTCGTCCAATGTAATAGAATACAGTCAATGCGCAGGCCAACGGACTCGACATTTCTGCAGAGCTCAACCCCGTCTAAGCGCACGCAGCTTGCATGTTCACTTGGTCCAGCAGTGCTGCGACGCCGCCGCCCTGGCTAAAGCCAACGGCCCCCGCAAGCTTGATGCCTTGCAGAACCTGAGTGGCGCGCTGTACAAACCAGCTGTTGGGCCGATCTGCTGCTGGATCACGACTCGGCTGCAGAAGATTGCTCACTTTGGAGTCCTCATTCGCTCGCAAGAGTTTCAGAACCTGCTCGCAGTTCTCTATGAGTTGGAGACTTGCCGGAAGCAAGCACATCAAGAATGACCGGTGCACATATCGAACAACACAAACGCCCGGTGAAGAACAATGCCTAGAATGCCCCGAAGAGATGCATCCAAATGCAAGAACTCCGAAGCCCAGCGCAATTGATCGCATTTCTAAGCACCTTGTTCAGTGGTCACTGTGGTCACGTCAAACCGTGAACCAACCCGAAACTCAATCTGGGCTCCTGTTCCCGCCAAGGCGCAGCGAAGCATGCTTCGAAACCGTTAAAGTGGGGAGCCATCCAACCTGACGTTGCTGGTGTCACTGGGCAGGCTGGAACTTGTCAAGCATTAAACGCAAGGATGCTGCAGTTGAGGAATGACAAGCCAGGAACAACTGATACCTTTATCTCAACCAACTGAAACAAGAGTACCACGTCTGATGATCCAACCTGGTCGCATGTCTTTGAAAGAACCTACAAAGCTGAACCTTCAAGACTTTTGACTTCTGCTTCCGGCCTGTCTCGAAGGAACCTCCTGGCTGCCCCCACCACCTTGGAATACAGGGACCATTCGCCAGTTTGACACATGCAACAGCTGCCACGGGAAACCCAAACTACTTCAAGCGACTCGAGGCTTCAGTAGTGCGAACAGGTACGAACTGATTATTAGAAACAAGTCCTTCCAACCCTGTACGTTTGCCAAGGCCGCTCTTGCTTGCAAATGCTGACTGGGCGCTCTCGTGCCTCGTCCTGGCGAGTTGAACTACGGAACGCGAACGACAGTTGCTGGGCGCTGCACAGCGGCTTTGCTTCGGACCCGTGAGAACTTGCAAGGTGACAGAGCAGCCCCGCCAGAGTCGAAACGGCCTGTGGGATATCCGGCGCCGAAGGCCCTGACGCCACCCGCGGAGAGCTAATGAAGAGCCACTCCACGAAGCCAACACGGCCTTAGGCTTGCGGCGCCTAGCAGAAAAGTCGAAGACACACATCTTTATCCATTTCCCGAGGCACTCGTCAGCGAACCCATCGATGCCGCCATTGCATCGCCGTTGGATCTGAAGCCATGCCTCGGCGCAACATGGCGCGACCGGGAAACACCTTGGGGCCTTGGGGGCTGTAGAGTCAGCAGAGCCTCGAACCTGAGATGAGCAGTGTAAGAAATGCAAAGAGCAAGCGCTGCGGTTTTGATCCCCGCAGGACCAAGTGCCCCCCGCACATCCCCGCACTAAATTTATTCTCGCATGCTGCAGACTGCAACTTTAGTCATCATGCCGATACCCAAGCATTGAATCAGACGCGGTTACTAAAGTCTCCTTTGGCTATCCAAGCCGCAAACACAGCACCTTTGGCCGTGCAAGTTCTGGCCTTCGGCGGGCAGGAGAAGGTGCGGATGGTCTGAGGTGAGTCCAGTTCATGTTCAGAACGTCATCCAACGAAAGTGCAAGTCCGTTGCTGGGGGTGCCCGGTGAGGAACTCCAGCAAACGGCCTTAGATGTCAAACGAAGACTTAGGCAGCTTGAAAAGGCTGAGACGCTGAGAGACTTCGTCATCAGGGTCTTGAACGAGTGCGTCTGCACAAAAGCGCTTCCTCTGCAGATGCCTTTCGGCAGTTGTGCCACTCAAGCCTCAGTCTCAGCTCAAATCCAAGTTTCGTGGCGTTGGGTGATCGGATATGTTGGCCACGGAGACGGCCTCTCATTGCACTCTCCAGGCTTGGGATCGGAGCCCTCTTCTGCAGCGCTTTGACCGCCGGGCTGGTAAATTCAATGGAGGATTACCGGTGGGATAGCAGCAGTCCGATGTTTAAGTTTGCCAGAGAAGCAGCAGTCAAGGGGTGCAGGCCAGCACAAGCCGAATGATTTACGACGTTCTACATTGATTCTAAACGATTGGCTTGGCTTGGCCTGGCTCTATCTATTTTGGCTCTGCCTGACAAGGTCACGAACGAAGATGACCACGGACAAAAGTCCTGGTAGGTATGCTCGAGGCGGGGAGCAGCGCAAAGGCCACAGCGAGGGCCGACACAACTCCCGATCTTGATAAATGCACCAACTACTCGGCTACACGCACAAGAATCCCAAGGACAGTGACTCCTTGCCGACCCGTTCTACCACATGAGATCCGAGCGCGATGCGGCTACTCTTGAAACTTATCCGAAAGCCTGTGCGGGGACTCGTGCTGCAAGCTTTCATCCACGGCAGTTCAAGCACCGCATGCCAAGCGAGCATGCGAGACTAGTCACAAGCGTCGGTTTAGCATCGAAATGCACAGACCTCTCCCGGATGCTTCACGGGTCACGACTTGCGCACCAACCTGAGAGCTTAGATTGAAATCGGACCAGCTTTCGTCGCGCCTTGTTAACCTTGGAGGTCAGCCGTCGCGCGAGGGAGATAAGGCTCAACGAATCCAGGCCTGGTGAGCAGCAGGCTAAAATCGTTTGAGAGGGTCTATTCACCGATTCAACGATTGATGAAACCCCACTCAGGCCCAACAAGCCAGGATGGAGAATGATGGAACAACCATATACACAAATCCTGCTGCTTGCAAAGGTGGATCGCCCTGCGGAGGGAGGCCACGCGTTACTGAAAATCCAGAATCCGGAACCGCCATGCATGCATGCCTTCATCGAAGGCTGAAATTGTAACTATCAGCCACATGCAACAGCAATAACAGCACAAGCTCTTCCCGTCACCTTTGTTCAGGCTGCATCCACACTTGCCTGCATCATCGAAGTTCATGTCCAACTGAATGGGTCCGGACATCTCCTCTACAGTTTGGAAAAGCCACTGACCTTGGCAGCTCTCGCGTTTTTTGATTCTGTTGCGGAGTCATCGAGTGTGCCCAGCTTGAAGCCATGCCCTTTCGAAGTTACTAATCAACTCACTCTCAGCCGTGAAGGCACTGACGTGACAACTGTCCAGGAGTGACAAAGACCGCCACCCCAGGCGCCGGACGCAGATCGCCTTCCACCTCTTCTTCTGAGGCGAAGATCTGGCCTCACATGCAACAGGCAAGATAGCCTCAAAGGAAAGAGAGCCCTCTCCAAATCTCGGACCTCCGAGGCTGAGCCACTCGTCAAGGTCCATGACGGGTTCCCAGGCGGGCAAAGTTACGCAGGTAGCCTCCGAAGCACGCGATCGGAGCACTTCGATGTTTAGGCAGATTGTGGGAATGCGAACAAATGCAGCTCGGATCATTGATAGGACCTCCGGTGAGTCTGACATGTCAATGTGGATTTTAAACTCTGCCTTGATAATCACCAACATGAATCATGTGAGTGGTCAAGAACTCAAACCACGCCTGCGAGTTGAGTACTTGCACAGCCGCTGCCACAGCCGGCGATGCTGTAAGAACCTCACACTCGTCATGCTCGCAACAGATCGTGCGATGGCGTGCACAACTGCACTTTGTGCGGCTGGTCTAGAACAACATGACATGGCTCGACGTTGGAGATAATTGGGGGCGCCGCAGCGCTGCTCCGGACTTCGCGGGCATATGCGGGCATTTGGAGCTGCTCTTGACTCTTCATAACTGACGCACGCAAGATTTCCGACTTTCGTCGGCTTGGGATGATTCTGCTGATTCCACCAGCCTTCCAGCCAACAATCTGTCTTTGCGTTGTGCGCGCCTCCGCACATGTGCTGACTGCACCAGGGCCAAGCGGCCGAGGACTGACTCGTGAAAACAAAACAGTCGTTTCTATCCAGCTGCAGCAGAAAAGCGGTGTTTAGGAGGTATCGATGTCAATGTGCCGCTTAGGACTTGTTCCTGATCCTGTCTGAACGACGTGTCAATGCTGACAGGAGTCCAACTGCGCCGAGCGCAAGGACGCTTCTGCAAGGTCGGCAAGCGTCGGGGCACATAGCACACCACCGGTGCCTGGCCGAGAAGCTCAGTGGAAACCCTGGAGTTGTGCTCGCAAACGGCCTTCAGAGGCTGATAGCACTGCTTGCAGATATCCGGACACCAGATCCTCGGGCGCTCCGGCAAGGGTATCTATTGCCGCGGTTCTGCAGGCACAGCTCTCGGCTTCCGTGGCTGCATGAAGTCTTGGAGCTCAGGGCTCAGTCCGAGCAGCGTCCTTGGGCCCTGCCACTTTCTGTGGGCGCGCTGGTAGAACTTCACAATTTTGCACCTCCACCAGAACCTCGACAGCACTCGGACATGCATGGCCTCATGTGCTCTTGTGCTCAATTAGCATCTCCTATAGACTCGGATTCCAGTGATAAGAGGGGATAAAGGCAAAGCCAGACCTGCAAGTATGTCAATGTGTGAGCCTCTTGCTATGTCTCACCGTGTCAACCAGGCTGAGAAATCTGAAATCTGAATCGCTCTGAATCTGGGCGACTTTTGCCAGCTTGTTTCAGAGGAACTACTGTGCGCAGGGATTCCATCTGCAACACCAGAGGAGCGGGGATGCTTCTTTGCTCGTACTGCGATCATCGCTCATTCCGTATGCTTTTATCCCAAGAAGCCTTGCCGATGTGGACGCCCTTGGAGAAGTATTCCAGGGCACCTGTGGGCTTTCGGGCCTCCACAAACCTTCAATTCCCCACATGGAAAGCTTGCCCGAAAGCATTTAAGACCGTAAGCCGAGGGCTTCAGGGTTGCAGTCGCATTTGAGTTTCGGGGATGTAGGTGGGATGTCTGGGATGTGCTGCAATCTGGGCGTGCCAACAGTGGTCTTAAGCCCAGAACCCTCCAAAGTATTGAATCTGAAACTAGACCTACGGGAATTGATTGGTCAACAGTCTCGAACACCAGGGGATGTTGGGCTCAGGCCACATGCTGGTGCTGTAACTTTAAGCTCTAGTCCCACTCAGCTGTTAAACAGGAACTATAAGGTATGAAGCTGCACAGTCCAAAGAGTTGCCTGACAAGTCTGACATTCCAAAGGTCTTCGTTGGAAGCGTCGGCAGCTGCGGCATGGCTGCCCACACCTTCCAGACTGTTCAGAGATCTGCTAGTAACCTGACACCCGAACGAAGCAGCCGCTCGGAGCCCTATGCGCATCGGGGCGTCTGGCATGCGGCGGCTTGAGCAAGTATATGACACCCCTGCTTGCTCAGAAGCTGGCGCAAAGCTCACCTCCTCCAAGAGCTCCCTGGCTGTATCCGGCCACTCCAGCATCAGCACATCCAGGTGAGCAGCATGGTAGTGAAGTCCTTGCCGACCCCTCACCCCAAATCGCATGAACGAAACAGCCAGGCTGAATCAGACACGTCAGCTGAGAAATCTGCAGGAGACGGAGAAGGGCAGTCTGAAAACTTCAATTCTCTAAAACAGCAAAGCACGAAGCGTTCGCCGTTCGCGGTCCTTTCAGGAAGGGATGCAACAGCATCGGAGTGTTCTCGTACTGGTCACGCTTGCCGATCTCTAGGAAGTGGCCGCATGCTCGCAGCCTCCAGACTCCGATTGATGGGGAGCTTTCATCGTCTTTTCCGCGAGGCGAAAGCCGGAAAAGCTACAAGTAGCTGCAGACTGCTCGGCTCGGCACTCACAAGGAGCTTCCCACAGGTTGCGATCTCACCCAGACCACATGAAACAACACCGCAGACGGTGCTTCTTGACTTTGAACTTCACTACAGTCGCTTGCTCGGCTGGACACAAGCACCAGCTCCAGCCAAGGCACAGTCTCAGTGATGCTGGGATGGCCTCCGGATACGCATGGTACTCTGTGGCTAGGATATGCTGGGATCCCTCTCTACATCTTTTCAGCTCCTAGCTTGATGCATTCTACATCCATTCTGCTCTTCGTGTCCTTCTTCTGAATGCAGCTGAGTTCTTCGTTGCTGTGCTCTCTGCTTGATGGTGGAAGTAATCGCCGATTATCTTCGAAGTTCGTTCCGCTTACGCGAACTGAGGGGGGATGTACCCAGCTTACAATAATCGGGTTGGACCCACTTGCAGGCTGAACATCTGGCATCATCTGGCAGGATTTGGGGTAGGTCTCAATGCTTTTCCACCTCGTGAACTCGAAAATCAGTTGAACCCCAACGTCTCAGTAGTCGCTGGCCGAACGGCTGAACCCAAATTGAGTCCACGTGATGCGCGCTGGCCTCGCCGCTTAGCGAGTTCAGGACAACGTCGACACCTTGGCCGGCCGTGGCCTGCAGCAGTGCTTTGCAGCTTTAAAGTGGTTGCAAGCCTTGCATGAGATGCAAAGCGGCTCAGCGGCACAGCATTAAGGCTTTCCGGTCCTTGCGGATGCCCTGCTCGAAGTCGATCGGATCCCTGGAGTTGAAGACCGCTACAGCGCCCAGCTCCAAGAGCACCTTGCCTTGCCGTGCCGCGCGCGGGTGTAACAGTGTAGCAGCATAGCATCTCGTGAAGACTAGGCTGGTGGAGTGATTGTCTGATCGTAGTATCACCTCCGGCCAGACGGCTTCATGGTGAAGACCAGGGGTTAGATCCAACGAGGCTGTACAGCATGCGCACGGTATACTCACAGATTTTTGGCCGATAATCACAATACCACTGCGCTTGTAGCATCACACGATGAAGATCAATGGAGCTGCAAAGGTTCGTGATCGTGCCCCGATAGGGCACATAGCTACTGAAAAAATAACAATATTATACCGGACAGCATCATCGCTCAAGCCTGCACGCTGCTCTTACACTCCTGAACATGATCTATCAAGTCCGTTCTGGCAAGGTCACTTCAATCATGCATCCCAGCTGCGCTTCTCGGGAGTGGAAGCAGTGCAATAAACCTCGCATCCAGCCTGAGAGATGCAAAGCAACAAAAGGTTATAAGCTATGCGGCAATGCTCACGCTCGCACACGCAAAGGGGTCTCGTTGTGCACATGCAAGTGAAGCGACCTACCTGACGATCTTGACTCGCAAGTCCTTGCAGCCCGACGGCTCTTTTGCACAAGTGGAGGGCAGACAGCCCAACACCTCCTGCGGCACTGTGGATCAGCACCTAGGAAGCGCTCAAGCAGTCCTAAGATGGGAGCTGAGTTATACGACAGTTTCACAGTACATGCCAGGAATCAAAGGCTCCACGAGATTTGATTGTACATCGCTCTTAATTGGAGATTCTACACTCACCTCAGCCCCCGACACGCTTTCCCTTTCGAATGCGGGCCAACCAGTGCAGGGCATACCATGCTGTCGCATATACGCAGGTACCTGGAAGGGATACATCACTAACGCACCAGCTCACATGCAAATCATGTTCCGCGGCTGCCCATTGTCTATGCTTGGATTTTCCAAGATCAAGCGAGGTCCTCGATCTTTGGTCAAGCACTGCACGCCATTGAGTTTTGAGTGGCATGGCCCGCCTGCAACAGCCTCTTCGGGGCTCATGCCCGCCGGTGCAGTGGAAACCCAGCGAGCATCAGTCGTGCAGAAAGAGCCTTTCGAAGTCTGCCACACAATGCACACATGCTGCGGGTGTGGTAGCACCTAAGCCAGGGTAGGTCGAGTGGCCCATTCCGTCGGGCGGCACGGCAATCACGGTATCTCCAACAGCAACGTTTTTGACGCCTTCGCCTGAGGATAGTCACTAGTCGCGCATGCTCTCAGGGTTTGGCCAACTTCCAAGTCTAGGCAGCTGGATTCTTTGCTGCGCACCAGCGGTCACTATCATTTTGGGAATACTGGATATCGTGTCTACTTAATTGTCATCACTCCAACGTCCCTGCTGTGAACAAGAATCTTGACAGAGCAGTGACTCACCTTTACACCCTGGCTTGCTGGATGCAGCGAGCAAGGAACACAAAGATGGCTCTGCCTCTGGAATCACTATGTTTGGTCTAGGCCCAGGCACCGACCGCTGCAACCTTGCCGTAACACTCGCCGCCGATGCCCAGAGATTGGCCTGCTTGTTGGGATCCAGTCTTTGGATCTACCAGAAAATTATCCTCTCTGTGCTTTGATCCCAGAGCAACGGACATCGAGCTAGGTGAATCCGCCGAAGGCTGCCTATAACTGTAGTATTAGCTGGCTGGATCGCACTCCGAGTTCACACGGTGCTATGCAGGCGGTCGGCCAAGCAGGAAACCCAGCTGTTCGGACTTGAAGAGAGGTCAATTTCAGCAAACGTTTCGGAGTTTGCCTGCCACAACCGCAGAGATGGCGCCTTTGGCGACCAAAACATCCCCTCGGCTGATGCACGTGAGAGAAATGATGACTGTACTTCCCAGTCCTCAAGGGTCACCATACTCCACAACTTGCGGAAAACTTGTCCTGCTAAACCCACACTCGCCCTACAGTACTAACACAACCTCGCGGCAACCGAGTGGCGGAAATTCAAGGCCCAAAGGTCTGCATGAATTTCGACTTGCCCCGGCCCAGGTGCCGTGTGACTGCTGAGGCGGCACCTTGCCATCGGAGGCCGTGGATGGGACAAACAAACTCCGATCTGCAACTCTCTGAGACACGCACTGAGCCCCCTTGCCACCCTTGCTGGGATCAGTCTCCACGGCATAAGGCTCTTGCCTTCAAGGCACACACTCCTCACTCCTTTTTAGCAGGGGCATGCTGTGCCGCCCTTGGCCTTGAAGCCACGATCGCTGGGGGCACAGAGGCTGCCCTGCTACTGCGCATGGAAAGCTGAGCGCCTCCACCTGTCGCGGATCGGATCGCAGGGCTTCATTTATGCTCCTCTTCCGAAACCCAGGATCCCAGACTTGGCCGCTGACCGTCCTCGTCCTCGGCTCGAAGGACAACCTGTGCCGAGGTCACTCATGCGATCAACGGCCTTTACTCTCTGAGAAGACACGGACGGAAGAGCCTTAAGAGCCTTTATGGCTCCCGGCCTCTGAGTCCATGCCAAGCCCCGTCGAGGCATCACGGATGTCCTCAACCGAGCCGACCACTGCACTGGCGCCAACCTGTGCTTCAGCAGGACAAGGTTCATCTCTGCTCAGAAGTGCAGTTGCAAACTCTGTAAATCTACAGGGTCTTGATGCTCTTTCGACTTACACAATTGCATGCTTTTTCTCGCTGGAAGTGAACGGTTTTTGATGGCTTTTGTGGCAAATCCTCATGACCCTCATACTGTTAAGACTTAGACATGCGAGACAGCTGAAGCACGAACCCCATCCGGAATTCGGGCCGATGTGTTCGATTCACAGAGATCAAATTCATGCAACTCCCGGTTTGCTGACCCGAGGTCGACATGGTGCACGTGGCAGGTTCCGAATAAGACTCTGCAGTGAGCCGGTTTCCTGTGCCGTCAAAACACCTCGACGGCCGCCTCTGCTGCCGCTTCTGCAAAGCTGGTGCCTGATTCAAAAAGCAGCTTTGGAGCTCTGAGGCCAGGCCTACCTATCTGCTTTGGTCTCGTCACAGATGGGGTCCATCTTGCTTCGGAGCGCTACAGCAGCAGGCAACTATCAGAGGCAGCTTGGATGCCTTCCTCCCTGATCGATAGCAGCCAGCACCGCTCTTTGGCTGCGATGCGTTGAACGAAGCTGCGGCACTCTCGCCTGAAGCATATGGGGAGCGACCAGGCAGGTGAGATGCGCATGTCTTGGGAAGTGCAGCAAAGGTGCACATCTTCGAGCGTCTTGGCTTTGACTGCGACAGCCACAGCATCGTAAGGGTCCTCCAGCTTGTCCTGGCTTCTCGACAGCCAAGTGCTGCACCAAGCTCCCACCCTTCAAGAATCTCAGAACTGTTAGGAGCGAAACGACGCGGCCGAATTCGCAGTCAGCCCGAGTCACGGTGCAGTTCGGCAGCTTCAGCTGCTTGGCTTCTTCACCAACCTGCAATGTCAGAGAGCAGCCGAGTAATTTTCACCGGGCTGACTGCAGCCAAAGTGGCCAGGAGCCAGCGACCGCGAGGTACGCGGGCGAGGTCCTGCAAACTCCGTGGTCGTGCAGGTTTGCAACACTAAAGTGCAAAGACCACCAGTCTCTGCCCTAATGACCCCATGACTATGAACCTTCCATTTGGGTCGGCTGCTGGTGAGGTGAGCGCCGGCATGCATGGACCTGGACACAACAAACCAAACAGCGCAAGTGCAGCACTCAAACGTCTCTCATGCACTGACAGTAGCGACTGTATATAGTCGCATTGAGCGCTTTCAGCAAATGACTCGATCCCCCGTGCGTGCAAGTCGCACTACATAGTGTCGAAGTCCAAGAAAAGCTGTTCAGTCCAAGTCACGAGAGCTTCAGCCCTGCAATATCACAGGCGAGGTCTGAGCCGTCAAAGAGCTGCACCTTGGCATCATTGGCTAACCGTCGAAATTTGGAGCCAGCGTCTCAAGCGACTCGGAGTGCGAGCAGGGTCAGGTAGGTCGGTCTGGGAACAAACACACGCACCGCACAGACCTCTCAGTGCACTCATATCGCCCGCTGCTTCACCCACGGCCCATAGCTCGCCACGAGTGACTGATCAATGAAGGGTGAAGCACGAGGAGGCACCGGATGACTATGACCAGCCTGACTTTGACATTGCAGTGTTGGAGCCGCAGAACGCCCACCAGTTTCGAAACTTTACGTGCAAACCTTCCCAACCGGTGGTGAGGAGGATGCATCTATCCAAGAATGTGGCGACGATAAGCTCTGCAGGCAACTGAAAACTGGAATTTCTGCTCCAGTAGCATTGAAGAAAGCTGATTTCGGAAGTTGTCCGAGCTCCTGGCATCAATGTCGGAGGATCCTGAGCTGAGCGGAGACCGTGCGAGCTGGGTTCATAGCACAAGGCTGCATCACAGAGCCCGGCCTCCCAAGTGAGCCCTGGAGGATGTCAGTTTGGAGCCCACCTCGTGCAAAGACGAGCGCCGAGGGCAAAGGCTTGCAACTTAGGCTTCGGCGGCTTCGGTGCTGTCTTCCCATCTCGTCTGGACATGCTCGAAGACGTAACAGCGCGTAGCGAGGGCAGGAAGCTTTCTTTAGGGCCCAAAAAGGCAACAGTTAGGATAGGGATATCCCATATAGAGCCCTTTATAATGAAGCCCAATAAGGCAGGGAGAACCCTATAAAATGCTTACACATACTTATGTGCCTTTTTGGGTCCCTGATTCTTCGCCGCCTTGGCCACGACACGGTCGATGGCCTGCGGTGCACCTGCAGACTGCTAGTAGATGCTGGCATGGTCGGTCAGTGACAACTGTGAACAGATGCCAAAGATTCGTCCAGCTGTAGGCCCGAGAGGGCATGAATGCATGAGAAAATCAATGTTTGGGGAACGGGGAACAGGATGCGAGTGGTCGCTGCTCGACCCAAATCAAGCAACGCACTGTCAGCCCAGGAATGGCTTTCCACCAGTTTGGGAGTTGTGGGAGTGCTTTGAGCTCAAAACACCTCTGGGCCTGGCGTCAGATGAGAGTTGCTCGAGACATGGCTGTGCTTGGCCTAAACAGTGAAGTCAAAGCCGGCTTTCCTAACTCCTCATGATGGGCTGGCCTCAGTTGTAATGATGAACAAATGCTGCAGCGTCTAAAACCAAAAGAGTCCTGGATTGCGGCTTACGACTTCGTCAGGCACAAACTTTCGAAAGTTGAAATGCGAGCCTCGAAAGCCCAATGGATGCAGCAGCGAAGCGAGCTGCAGAGCCACGTCCAGATCACCCGGGTCCAGTGCAAAGCCTCAGCAACTGGGGAGGCCAGAGAGGACAGGCTTAAGCAGAGGGTGGCCGCTAAGTAGCCGCGGGAAGCCCCATTGAGCTTGTTGAATGCATCCTTGCCCGAGACCGTGAAGCAGCTGCCTGCATCAAGCATACTATCCAGGCTGCAGCTTTAGAAGCATCGACTCTTACGACTAAGCACTGCCTGGCACTCTCTAAGTTCTGCTGGGACGCTCTCGCTCCCGTCGGCTCTGTCCCTGTTTTCGTGGGCTTGAAGATGGCAGGGCTCAAGTTCTGATCTGAGACTACGATCTCCTCAAACACCGATCCCTGACACATGAGCCTTGAAAATCCGGCCCGTAGAAGAAGCCGGCGGCAGCAAATTTGCCCTCCAGGCGTGCTTGAACAGTTTGTGGGGAGAGTCTTGGTCATGCCGCCTCCAATTCCAATAGATGCAGTGCATAGCTTGAGTGGGAGTTCCATAAACCATCACACAACTTGATGGAGCCTATGCATGACGGCTCCCTTGTAAATGCCACCCAGCCAGCCGAGGGGCATAGATGTCATCAACAGGCTCGGTCTTGCTCGCCTCTTGGAAGGAACATGAAGCGAGGGAGCAGCAATTGTACGACAGTGCTGCCGGTGCCTGATTTCTTCACTATTACGGTACAGTAGGCTATTTCTGATAAGCCATCTCAGCAGCCATCGATGGAATCGCGGCCTCTGGCAGGCGATCCTGGAAAGCCTCCAGGGCCGCAGAAAGAAAGCGGCACTGGCAGTGCAACGTCTCCTTGGATGTGGACTAACCGGATGAGCGAACCAAGGAGAACTTGCGCTCTGCAACTCCAAACCGCTTGCGGCTTTACTACCCGTCGAACGGGCTCATCCTTCAACTGCTCTGGACCAAAACCGCCCAGCACGTTTCAAATTGCTTCAGACTGCCACCTCTTCAACCTTCCCAACGGCAGGCAGAGATTCCGGCTGATCCTCTCCGCCCAGGGCGCGGCTGATAAAACGAAGCTGCCCTGCGTCATGGATTGCTTCGGGTATTCCTGACTAGGCCTTTGACACAAGGGTGTTGGCAAGGTGGATGGCGTTGGGAAGACTGCTCGCTGCCGGAGTCAAGCGGAAGATTCGATCCTCTACGACATCTAACATCACCCAGGAAATTCACACCAAAGACCCAGGAACACCCTGCTCAGCCCAGCCTTCCGTTGCCACAACAGACAACTCTCGTGGTGATGCTAGCTCCAATGGCCGGACGAACTCCACATCCTGACAACTGCAGCGCTGTGATCCATACGCCCGTGATGTTTCTTCCAACCCACCACAGGCATGACCGGCATTCATGGACGAGTCGGGGGCAAATACGCGGGCGGGTGTGGATGCGCGCAAACATGCGCTTCGCATGACTGATGCTTTTGACACCCACACAAAGCGCAGGAATCCAGGCCCATGCGTCGACACTGCCTGCCCCTAAATGCAGCCTGTAGCTGCACCGTCTGTCGCTTGAGGATCTTGGACGCGTGGAGGAGCGCCAGTGCGACGAAAGCCGAGCCGGGCAGAACCTTTCCGTTCGATGATGTGCGAATCCAAGCAAGAGCGTCTCATGAACTGAGCCAAGGGCTCCTGCACCACTCACCACGTGCTGCTGGCAAAGCCTTCACCCAGAAGGTTGCAGCTGACGGGGAGAAGCATGCTGTCGATTCTGTCAGGTTGAGGCTGCTGACCACATGGCTGTGTCTAACATGCCTCCTGCAGTGTCGGCATTGTAGATCGAGCAAGGCTTGAACCACAGCAGTCAACACTCCCAACCTTCAACCAGACGAAAAGACAGACGCAGCCGGCACACCGGAACTGAGATTGCCCCCCCCAGGACGAGAAAGCTGTAAGAAGCTTGCTCGAAAGGAAACACCGGTCGACGTCTATGACATTGAATCGAACCGCCGAACAACCTAGCCATTGCATAGATCAAATGGCCACACGAGCGAGACAAGGCACTCCCACTCCGGCATGCAACCAAGATGGCGTGCACCCGGAGGACCCAAGAGTATTACCTGCACTGCTCATAAAGCTGCTGTGAGCTTCATGGGCTTGGTCAGAAAACGTTGGTCTGTTCAACACTATCTAGTGTACGTCATGGTGGTGGCTTTTAAACGGATGTGAATGCTTGGCTAGTATGGAAACAATATTCGGACACACATTAGTACTGAAGCAAGGTATTGATGTAGCATTTTATGATTATAGCTACTACCCTCGGCTAGCAGGTTCGTATTGCTTTTGTCTCTTCGTGAACGATATCAGCGGTAGTTGATTCTGCATGGTTTTAAGGGTCGTTTGTATTGCTGCAACGACTACCTTTTCCGACTGAGTGTCAGATGTTTGTTAATCTGTTCTCGTTTAACATTTGGGAAGACTTGAACATGAGGCGGGATGCGACAACATATCCAAAAAAATGCTGATCCAATACTCACTGCAATTAACTCTAGTGGAAGCAACAACACATGCATCGTAATTATCGTTTGGAAATTAGATTAATGTTAAATCACGCATGCATGCATCACTTGAGTACTCGATGAGCAATGTTTCAACACGAGGCCCACACTGTGAAATAATCAACGAATACCAGTCCAAAATTAGCAGCACATTATCTCTAGCAGAGCCAATAACACATGCACCGCAACTACTACGCGAATAAAAGATACTGGTAAATATTGCATAAGTACCTGACAGGTCTTCATTCACAGAAAACTGCAGGACATGATTTACTCCATTACACAGTTACAAACCTGGAACCTGCTTCTTTATATGTTGTAGCATGGCGTGCTGTAGACAACGAGAAGTGGCACCACTTTTGGCAATGTTTACAAGGTTTTCGACTTTCATCCGCAACAGCACTGGGACACACAGGAGCAATTGCCTGGCCCAAGTTGGTCCTGGGGGTTACCATACAAGGAAAGTAAACCTATATATTTATGTCCATATTTGCTTTGCGTATAGTCTTGCGTCTACATATGAGTGTATGCATGTATGTCTGTATGTATATATATATATATAGATGATACACTTGTACTTGCATTCACTCTGTATCATGCTCGTGCTGCAGAAGCGGGCTCTCTCCAGCCCCCTTCAAACATTCAACGCTTCGCTTCGAGCCCCTCGACAACTCGAAACTGAATAACGTTGGCAGTGCTGGGCATGGGCTACTGTTGTGCCACGGCTGGCGAGGACAGCTCGCCTTCCCCAACTTATGGATGCATTACTTAAAGGCTTACTTATGCGGCCAGGTAGGGGTCTGCACACATCGCTCGTTTCTGACGGCCTCGGAATTGGATGGGCTCGCCTCGTCATCCTCTGTCATTCAGTCAAGGATGCTGCCCTCTAGAAACCATGCGGTGTGTGGCATGGTCCAAAAGTCTTCCAGTTCCGGCCCCATTGCTTGCTACCCTCCCAAATCATGCACCCAACATATGTGCTCGGAAAGCAGTGTCTCCTCGATGGTGGCCAGCATAGGATCCTCTGCGGAAAAGAGGTTCTGCTGGCGGTAGAGGGGCCAATCCCTTGGAAACACAATGCGGCCACGGCGGCAAAGGTGCGCAGCAGTTGAATACTCAGCTTGCAGACTCGCTTTGCTCACTCCCAATATCCAAGTTGCACGTCCATCACCGCGTAGGGCACTCTCCGATCTTCTACACCCTGAGATGTTCGATGCTGATTTGAGATGTCAAACCAACCCCCTTCCCCACCCTTTGCGCACCAGAGCCATTTCCCGATCATCCTGTCGACCGACGAGCTTGAATGACGGATCGCCCGTGTTGCGAAAACGTGGCTGTGGCTTGCGGCTTGACAGCACTGGGGGGGCGTCTTGGAAAGTCCAAACCACATCAAACCTTGCCGGGACGAGGAGCAGGCGAGTCCAGCACCTCAGAAGTCCCAGACCCCCAATTACCCGAACAGTGTGCTAAGGCTAGGTCTAGGTCGTGCTTGCGTTGTGCGATCGTTTGAATCGTCGGGTGGAAATCGTGGTCTGTGCCCGGCTACTGAAATCGTGCCCCCCGGAACAGCGCATGTTTGTGCCCCTGATCGTGCTTTCACCAGAATGCTGGCCACATGTTTGGATGGGCCTCGTGCCTGAAACTCTCAAGAGTGCTCCTTGGGAAATGCTTGGGTTTTCTTCACTGCTTGGGGGCTACATACAAAGACACATGGATGTCGCGCGGACATCCTTTGTTCGGCCTCACGCTTGTGGCTTTCAACAGCGGTCATCAGTTCTGAACCTGAAAGTTTCAATCTGGAGAACGAGGCAACACAAGCTGCTCCACACCCCAAACCGTGCCTGCAACCGGTCCAAGCCGAAGCAAACTCAATCTTAGCGTTAAAGCCCTAGCTCTCACCTGGCACTCACAACTTATAACCACATACATATGTATATATATATATATGTATATATATATATATATACATATATATATATATATAGGGCTCGAATGGCCGCAACAGCGCGGAATATCGTTAGCCCCAGTGCCCATGGAGGGCACGCCTTGGTGCCGCGCTTGTGAGGCGGCATGCAGTTCTTTGTCAAGACCCTGACAGGCAAGACGAATACGTTGGACGTTGAGGCCAGTAGCACGTTCGACAACGTCAAGGCTACGTTCCAGGAGAAGGAAGGTGTCCCGCCCGACCAGCAGTGCCTGATCCTTGCTGGCAAGCATTCGGAGTTAGAGGATGGCCGTACTCTCCCGGGTTACAACATCCGGAATGAATCGACCCTCCGCTTAACGCTACGTCTACGAGGCGACATGCAGATTTTTGTCGAGACCTTGACGGGTACGACGGTCACTTTGGACGTTGAGGCCAGTGGCACGTTCGACACTGTCAAGGCTACGTTCCAGGATATCCTTGCTGGCAAGCAGTCGGAGTTAGAGGATGGCCGTACTCTCCCGGGTTACTACATCCAGAATGAATCGACCCTTCACTTGGCGCCGCGTTTGCGAGACGGCATGCAGATTTTTGTCGAGACCTTGACGGGTACGACGGTCACTTTGGACGTTGAGGCCAGTGGCACGCTCGACACTGTCAAGGCTACGTTCCAGGATATCCTCGCTGGCAAGCAGTCGGAGTTAGAGGATGGCCGTACTCTCCCGGGTTACTACATCCAGAATGAATCGACCCTTCACTTGGCGCCGCGTTTGCGAGGCGGCATGCAGATCCTTGTCAAAACTTTAACGGGTAAGACGATCACCTTGGACGTTGAGGCCAGTGGCACGTTCGGCAAGGTTAGACGAAGAGTGCGGCAGTGTCGTAGCCATCGGCTCCATCGGTGCCTTCGTGTACCAGGAAGGGTCCTTGCTCTTGCAGCAGCTGTAGCTCGATGATCCGGTGGATGCCTGCAACCTAGCAGCTTTTGCTAAGATCTTACTTGCTTGATGCGTTATATGTGCTCGGCATGCGTGCTTGTATATACGCTGTCACTGTGCATGCATGTATGTCTTGAGCGGGCACGGTTCATTTGATAATTGTGTGGGGTGTAGCTTTGCTGTTTGCCTCCCCCCGCCCCCGGAGGAATAGGCGCAGAGCTTTGTTTGAGTTACCGGTAGATTCGTGCAGGGACTGTTTCCTTGAGGCCGATCCTGCACTTTGTAAGGGGTAGTGTTGCTCTGATGATTGCCTCCCTGGCCCCAGGAGGAACAACTCAGAGTTTTTGTACAGCTGCTGGTTTGCTTGTTAGGGTTTTGACTTTTGGGAGTTTAATTTTCTCGTTTTGTTCGGGTTTGGCGGGTCATAGGTGAGACGACTTTTCGGTCCAAAGGGCTGGTCGGCTACATCTCACTCTACCCGCTCTGACATGCTTGAGTGCATACTGGCACGGTTTACATGCCTCAGCCAGATTTCTGCGCCAGGCTTTTGAATGTAATTAGGTGCATCCCAACGGCTGCGTTCGACCCGAACTCATTGCCCAGAAAGCGAGAGATATATATATATATATATATATATGTATAATTTCATTCCGCAGGCATTAGAGACCGCAGGTCGCGCATAATGCACAAAACGAATTAGTTAACAGTGAAACTAGTCGACAGGACTGTAAAGACCGTCATCTCCGAGTCCAAATCCTACGGAAAGCACCCAAGCAGGAATTGGCTCAAGAGCGGCCAGAGTTTTCCTGGCCGCGACAATCCTGATTCGGGAGATAACAGTCTGCGGAATCGCAGCTCCTATGACTTCACAAGCTGAGGCCGTCAGCTTTTTCGCAGCAGCCAAGGGAGCGCCCCCGATGTAAGGGTAGCAAAATGCTGGGCAAGGAGGGCTCCCAATGAAAAAGTCGGAGCGGGCGCCCGACATGACAAAGGGCAGAGGTGAGTCGAACGGCTGCCAATCTGCAGTGGCGCCTGCGTCTTCACCGAAAGCCTTGATCCATCCGGCGCTTGTGCTGGCTGGGAGAAGGCGCAACCCCAGCCGGCAGGGACTGTCCAGGGCTCATCATGTAGGGGTCCCCGAAGCGCGGCGGAAAAGTGGTCTTTGTGGCTCTCTGTGTTTGTACAGGGCCCACCTTTGGTGAGTGAGGGCCCAAACACATGATCCGTTCCGCCAGCACTGAAGTGTCCAGGAACCACTGGGGGCTGGGTCGGTGCAGGACAGGCGGGATCGGGCTAGGGCACCCAGGGCTCTGCTCAAGAGGGCATGCGCATCCGCTCCTGCCGCTAATCCGCCCTGGCTCCTGCTTGGGCCGCGGAGGCTTTCTGAAGGTCGTCTTTGAACTTCTCCACATCCTTCATGTACCTAATGTACTCTGTCTGGTACGAAGCCTTCAGGGAATCCAGAGTTTCTCTCTGGCCGGGATAGTTTCGGTCAACGAGTGAACACGTTGCTCTGCTTGGCGTGTCCCATTCAGGGACGCCTGTAGAACCTGCGTCAGCCCAGCGGGTTCCGAAAAGGGGTCAGCATAGTCTTTCTCTCGATGCCATCCACCACGACCATTCCCTTTGCGGTCCTTGTCGTACGCCAGGAACCGTCTAACATAGGTACTTTTGTCCTTGCCCTTCCTTTTGGCTTGCTTCCAAGCACCATGCCACACATGCCACGGATTGGAGGAAGGCTGCCAGTAGTCTTACGACTGCTCCTGTCGGCCTCTGCCCATGTGGCCGTGATGAATCGACAAAAGGAGCAAATCCCTCCGAGGAGGGTTTAGGCCAATCAAGGAGGCCTTTCTGACCATATTACAAGCGCGGCTTCGTTGAAGCCGTCGGTGTCGGTGCCAAAATGAGCTTGCGGGGTACTTGCCAATGGCTTCAATCCCGAATCTTGCTCTTGCAAGACGTCAGAAGCGCACTGTGGCGCTGGGGCAATCAGCTATTTCCGCTATGGAGTCTTCTGAGCCCTACCTGCCTCTCTCTCTCTCTCTTTGCTTTGCTACGGGCTTGAGGCGGGAGCAGTCCTCCCGCCCCGCGCGGGCGCGCTGCCCCATCCATCATTTGGAATGGATGGGCTCGAACTTTACAGAAAACTTGGTGCTCCTGGTGTTCAGGAAGTGAGTGGTGGGAAACTCTCGCTCTCTCTCTCTCTCTCTCTCTCTCTTTCTCTCTCTCTCTCTCTCTCTCTCTTTCTCTCTCTCTCTCTCTCTCTCTCTCTCTCTCTTTCGCCAGGGTTATGGTGTAGAGGTTTCCCTTTCTCTCTCTCTCTCTACCGGGCTTGAGGGCAGAGCGCGTCCAGGCCCTAACCCTCGTGCGAGTCCGCACACCCGCAGTTCGCGGGGTTTGCATCATCCCCCGTGGAAGTTTCGACCACGGGGCTCGGCTGCACAAGAACAAGTGGCAACAAAGCAAGACACATCACAAGTTCATGTAGTATGTTCCCCTTCGAGCACTAGCTGGCTGTACTATGTTACTGCTGGACATTTCCCCCACTGAGAACTTGGGTTGCAGGAGAGGTTGGTCGAGGCAGATAAGTGGTAAGAGGTGGGTGTAAAGTATATCCCCCCCAGTTCTCAGTAGGGTCCGTGTCGGCCGTAGTGTGCCGCTTGCAGTCTGCGGCGCCTATGGCTCCCTCCGTCATCGTCGTCTTGACGGGGACTTCGGGAGCGCCCTCGCTCAGTCTCAGCGCGCCAGTCGTTCCCCCCGGCAGTCGGAGCTTGCCACAGGACTGTCTCTGCTTCACTCTCAGCCTGTGTGGGCAGGGTCGGCAGTTCCCCCGCTTCGTTCACTGCTGCCTGTAAGCTTGGTGTCATAAGGGCTGCCATCGCCGCAGCGTTGAGTGCTGCTGGCTGCTCGGTGGACTCGGTCAGGATCGTCCCCCCGTGGGAGTCGTCGCGAAGCTGCTCCGGGTTGTCGAGGTCGTTCTCATTCTCCCCGTTGTGGCATGCGGTTTCCCCGTTGGCGACCACGGGCGGCTCTCCGGTCTGTGTACTCTCATGAACTGCATGCGCCCCTCCGAACAGCGATTGGCGCTCTAGTGCTTGCAGCATTTCAACGATTGGCAGCAGTACGTGGTCCCCCACGAACGGGACCACATTCCGCAGACGTGTGGCTGCCTTGAGTATCCTTGTCGTTGCTGAACCGGTTTGGCTGGTCCTTGCTCCCCACTCGGCCTGGGCTTCCCCTGCAAGGTTGAGGACGTCGGCCGGGTGAGCTTGTGTAGTGTCCGGCTCCATAGTCATGGCTTCCCCCCTTCTCGTAGCAAGTAGAGCAGCAGGGGCCAACATGTCATGCAGCGTGTTCCACCATTCCAAGGTGTTCCAGGTGCGGTCCCCCCCATGGTAGGTAGGATGACCTGGTCTACTCGCCGGTATGCTTCCTGCAGTTGGTTGTCCGCCTTGCGGAGGGAGAGCTGAGGCACGTCCCCTGGCATCGGTTCGCGTAGTTCCCCCAGACCAGCTTCAATCATGGCTCGAAGTTGGCTGAGGTCTGTGGCATATTCCTCTGGAGTGAAATTTTCCCCCCGACGGACTCGCATAGAGGCCACAAAACTGTATGCTTCGCTGACGCCAGAGGGGCCTGCAAATGCCGCTCCCATCCCCCGCGGGTTTGTGTGCGGGTAGTTCTCAGCGTGGCTGAGCATGCGGAGGGCGATGGCGCAGATGTTCGAGATGATCTCCCCGTCGCGGTTCGCAAGTCCGTCGGCGATTTCGTGGATCATCTGTATCTGCGCCCCCGCCGCCTGGATCACTCCTCTTTGAGCTGCCAGTCGGGCTTCTGCGTCAGGAGGGTCCGTGGAGCTTCCGGCCCCCCGGTCTCGTGGCGGGTCCGCGTGGCTGGTTGGTGCCACTGCTCCGTCCCCCCGGCTCGTCCTGTGTCGCCCCTCTCTGAGTTGGTTCACTAGGGGTGTGCGTCGTCGTCAACGGACGAGGCCGACGTTCTCCTCGTCGGTGGTCGTGCCGTTGAGCTCCCCCTCGGTTCCACTGGAACATGCCATCGGTGAGCTCGGCGTGGTGGTGGTCGAGGTCGTTGTAGTGGGTCTGAACTCTTGCATGAGCTCCGTGCGGTCATGTTCCCCCCCTGTGCCCGGTGCTGGGCTTGGTTTTGGGCCGATCTGCCTGCCGTCACGTATCTGGTGAAACCATGGTGTCGGTGTCGGTTGTTGTGGTGGTTGTTGTTGTGGTTGCGCTCTGTTTTGCTGCGATTGTCGCAGCGTCCTGCCATCGCTGAGGGGGTTGTGTGGCCTGGTTGGCTGTTGTGGTTGCGCCTGTGGTTGCGGCTGTGGTTGCGTCTGTGGTTGTTCTGGCTCTGGCTCCGGTCGGGTTTGGCTGCTCTTCCCCCGCCGGCTGCTTTGGCTGTGGTGCTTGGTCCCCCGTCTGCTCTGTGTGGTGGTAGTCGTGGTGTGGAGGCTGGTGGTCGGTATCGTGGGCAGGTTGCTCTGTGGTTTCTGCCCTGAAGAATTGGTCCGGGGTGGTGGCGGTAAACTGGATGCTCCAGTGTGTGCTGGTGGATAGGAGAAGGAACTGGTCCCCCACTTGCAGTGCGAGGCTTCGGTGCTCTTGGTGGTTGGGTGTTGGCACTTGTGTGATTGTAGTGAGCCAGCGGCGTTGTGAAATCGGCTCCAGTAGCAGCCATGTTTCGCCGCTGATGGGCGGGTAAACGTTGACGGGCATGCTTGTCGTCGGGAGTGGTGTTGTCTCCCCGCTGCTAGCTAGGACGTCTGCTTGGTACTCGATCCGGCTGAGCCACTTGCCGGCTCTGAGGACCGTATGGGTGGTGGTGGTGATGGCTGAATGGGGTAGTGGAGGTGGTGCCGAGTGCTCCCCCTATTGAAGGAGGGCGGGGCTGCTGTGTCGCATCCCCCTCCGGTTGTGGTGGTTGTCGTCTCGCTGGGTAGTAGCTGGTGGCAGTGGCTGGTGTGGCGCCGTCTTCTTCTGCATCGGGGTGCCAGTAGGGCGTGTAGGTGTCTGCTTTGGTTGGGCCCGGCTGGCTTGTGGAGTCGTCTGCCGGTTGGTCGTCCTCCTCTTCTGCTGCGGGTGCTTGGTGTGGCTGAAGGTGCGGTGGCAGTGGTTGGCCAGGATTGAGCATGCGAAAGTAGTCAATCCTCTCCTGTAGGCTGAGTTGGGGTGGTTGCCAGTCGGTGTGTGCTGGTGGGTCAGTGTCGTCTTGGGCCGACGGCGTGGGCTTGCTGTTGTTGTGGCGCGATGGTGGTGGCGAGGGGCCTTGGCCCAGTAGGTGTTGTCCCCACCGTGTGTGGTGGAGGTTGTTGGCTTTCAGCCAGCGCTTGATGCGGTATTTCTCTGCTTTGTTTCTAGTGCGGTCTGGGCCTCCCCCTTCATGGTACCGATGCTGGGCCCTACGTTGGGCTCCGGCTGCTGCGGTGGTTCTGGAGCTGCGTCGGCGTGGCGAGCGGGTCTCATGTTGGTCCCCCCCGGGTGTGTTGCTTTGGTCGTTGGTGTTGCCGCCATCGTCGGTGAAGTGTGGCAGCAGTTCTCGCTCGATGTAGCTTGCCGGTATCTCCCCCGTCGTTATCCAAGTGTAGTGTTCGCGCATGGTCATCCCTGGGATGGCTCGTGTACCGCCTGGTGGTAGGCGTGAGCCCGCGACCTCTGCGAAGGGGGACTTGATGTTGAGCCGAGGTTGTGCGTCCTGCTGGGTGGTTGCTGCTTCTGCTGTGGCTGCTGGTGGGGTCGTGGGTGGTTGCTCCGATCCTCCTGGAGTGGTGTGTTGCCCATCTGGGTCAGCTGCGGGCTGCGGGGGCGGTTGTGGTGGAGTGTCGTGTTGTGAAGATGTGGCGTCGGCTGGTTGCTGCTCCGGCGGTGTGGTTGCTTGTGGTGCTTGAGGTGCTTGGTTGTGGTTGTGGTCTCCGCCGGTAGGGTGTGGCATCGTGGGTGTAGTGGGCTGGTAGGCTGCCCATGGATCCGTGTCAGGGTTGTAGGTGCTGGCGTATGCCACCCCATGGGGCCCAAAAGACCGGATGGGGGCTCCGGTTGCATGTGGTGGTGCTTGTGGTTGGTCGTCGGCCTGGCTGGGGGGCTCGATGATCTCCCCGGATGGGTCTCGTAGGTTCCCTTGGGCGTCATAGGACGCGAAGCCGTGGTCTGCTGCTAGCTGTGCTGCCGTGTATGGCTGCTGCGCTGCTTGCTGCTGTTGTTGTTGTTGTTGTTGTCGCCGCTGCTCTTGGTACATGTCCGCGAGCCCTCGGGCTACTCGTCGTGCTGGGTTGTCCGGTGGTTGGCTGGTAAGAAAGAGGACGCCTGTCCGCTGAGCCGGCTGTGCTTCTGGTGGTGGTTGTTGGGGAGAGGCTCCTCCCGTCGCTGGTGGTTGTTGTTGTGGGGAGGCTCCCCCCCATGGTAGGCGGCTGTGATTGTGGCGCGGTCGGTCCTGTGTTGGCCGGTGGTTGCGAGTGTAGTGTCTGGTGCGGGAGTGTTCCCCCGGTCTGTGCATCCATGTACGGCTGTGGCCATGGATCCGTGTTAGGATTGTACGGTGGCGGTTGTTGTGGTTGTTGCCAGTGGTAGTGTCTGGTGTGGTGCGTAGCTTGTGGTTGCGTATTGCTGGGCCTGGCTCCCGGCTGCTGCGTGGAAAGTCCCCCCGGATGCTGTGGCTGGCGCGTGGTAGATCGCTGCGGTTGCTGCTTGGCTGCTTCCTCCGGCTTGTGTGGCGGTGGCTTGTGGGGCCATCTGCCCTGCCGTGGCTTGGTAGTGCGGCGGTGTGTGTGTGTGTGTGCTGCCGGGAGGTGTCCTGCGGCTCCGCCGGTTCTGTGTTCGTACGTAGTGGGAGTCGTTGGTAGTGCTCCTCCTGCCGTGGCTGTCTGTTCCCAGCCACGTGGAGGGAGTGGTCCTGCTCCACTCGTTTCTCGCACGCCTCGTGGGCGCCCCATTCGGGTGCCTCTGGGAGTATTCCCCCCGGTCGACTCGTCTGGGCCATGGTAGGTTGCCGACCCCGTCGGCAAGTACTGGAGCAAGAGGCCCCCCGCTGCCAGGCAAAGTAACGCAGTCCCCTTGGAGACCATGTTGTCACTGGGAGCGGGAAGGCTTGCGGAGTTCTGAGCTTTCTCTGCTGCGGTTGCTTCTGAGTTCCGTGCTGATGGCAGGCCTTCACTGCCTACTTCGCTGCTGGTGACATGTACTGACAAGAAAGCAGGCATACAAGCACAAGTACATGTAACTGTTCTCTCCCCTCTGGTGTTTGCTGTGGCTGAGGTGGCTTTCAGGCTGTACCTTCATACGTCATCCCCTCCACGGTCTGGTTTGGTTGGGAAGGGAGGGCTCTCTCATGCAATGGCTGGCCTGTTTGTTGCTCTCTCTCTGCGGCTGTTAGGTGTGAGGTTGTCTTGTATGCTGGTTTGTTTCCCGGTTGCCCACGGGACGTCGAAGCGGTCAACGAAAGTTTGCGAGAGCTGGTGCCAGTGCGTTCGATCCTGGGCTGCCTCCCCCCAGCGCGTACCCCCCACACTTTCCAGGGCTCTCTCAACGTCTGCTTCTGGGTTGAACCGGGCAGCGTGGTTGACTCGGTTGCTGCGTGGCTTGCGTTGCTCTCTGCGCCAGAAGTCGAGGTTTTTCCACTGTATCATGGCATTAACCTCTTCCCCCCCTCTGGCCATGTGCCCCCACAGCGACCAGATTTGCTGCAGGATGTAAGTGGACCAACGGTTCCCCCTTTGCGTCTGAAGGCGTGCTAGCCTGAGAGACCGGACGTGCCAGTCGGCCCATTGCTCGGTGGGCCTTCTCTCGATGTGGAGCATGCGTCTGAGGTGCTGGGCTTGCAAAGAGTTGGCTGCTTTGAGTAGGCGCTGGTTGACTGGCCATGTCTCGGCTGCGTAGAGTGCAGCTGAGCGCACCAGGGTGGTGTACGCTGCCACTCGGGTCTTGATGCTGGTGCGTGCTAGGAGTATGTTTTTGTGTTTTGCAAAGGCCTGCCTCCCCCTCCGGCTCATCTCCGCAATGATTGCTGCTATCTGTTCCCCAAAGGTAAAGGGCGACCCAAGGGTGGCGATCACTGTCTTGTAGGGGGCGCATGGCACTGTAGTGCCGCCGATCTGAAAGGTGCCTCCCCCTTCAGGCTGGCTGAATAAAATGGCGGTTTTGGTGGGGTGTATGTGGAGGCCGTCCTCTGAGAGTTCTGCCTCAAGGCTGTGGCCCCCCCTGCGCGTCTGGGCCTTGTGCGGGGGCTGTCTGGATGGCGGACTGGAGGTCTCTGGCAACCACGGCTCCGAAAAGGTCAGGCCTTGGCGGATGCCATTCGTTTGGGGCACAGGTGTGATGGTATCTCCCACCGCTACGTTGAGGGTGCGGGTCTCGAGGATGCCACATGAGGGCCTCCCATGGTTTGTCCCCCCTCGGCTGGGACTGGGCAGCGGGCTGAAGGCACCCCCCCGACTCGTGCCGCAACAAGCTCACTCATGCTATGTTGCCAAACACTATCGAATGCTTTACGTATGTCCAGTTTTACCAACCAGGTCGGCACGCCCCAGTCTTTCGCCATTTGTACGACACGCCGAATCGTCGCCACAAGTTCCACCCCTTGCCTGCCGTGTCTGGCCCACTGTAAGGTGGCCTCCCCCCGGATGTTGGCTCCCCCCCGTGCAAGGAGGAGTTGTGCTGCTAGTTTGAGTAGTGTGCTGCTCAGTGTGATGGGTCGCGTATCGGTCCACTCAAGTGGTGTGGGAACTTTGGGCAAGAGCACCGTTATCCCCCGGTCGATGGTCTCGGGGACATTGGCTGTGTACAGCATGTCATTCATGACATATGTGATAGTTCCCCCCCAGCCGTCGTGAGCCAGCAGGGCCTTGGCTGCTTCGTGGGAAATGCCGTCGGGCCCGGTGCTTTTGTAGCTCCCCCAGCGCTTGGATGCTAGCTGAAGTTCTGTGATGTGGAAAGGCTGCCATGGCGTGTGCTTGCACTTGCGGCGCAGTTGATCACGCAGTGTTGTGATCCGTGCGCTTCCCCCGGGTGGGATGGGCTTGGCAAAGATGGAGCGCATGTGGCTGTGGAGTTGTGTCTGCCAGTCGCGGTTGTCTTGTAGCTGGAGTTGCCAGCCGCGGTGTGTTCTTGCTTTTTGGAGGGTGCGTAGTGATCTCCAATCCAATCGTGCGGCCTGTTCGGCCTGCTTGGTGCTCCAGGCTCTGTGCTCTTGTTTGTGTCGCTTCGCAATGGCCTTCCACGCTGTTCTGGCTGCGGGCCCGGGTGGGCGGTGCTGGGCGTCCCTACGCATCCCCCTCAGCTCGGCACTTTCCTGAAATTTGTTATGACCGCTGCCGGGGACTGTGATCGCTTTGGCCAGCGTGGCGAGGACTTTGTGTGGGTCTTCTCCCCTTGGAGGCGGAACGGTCAGGAGCTGGTCAACTTGGTGGGGTGGGCGGAGGCGGCGAGGGCCCCAGGTGGTGCGGTCGGGCCTCCCCCTTTGTGTGTGCCAATGGGCGCGGCAACACCGTCATGGTCGGAGGAGGCTCTGTCGCGGCAAGGAATCACGCTTCCCGCCCCTGCTGTGATCCCTTTGACCAGGATGTAGTCCAGTCGTCGGGAGTGCATGGTTTGGTTGTAAGGGTGGTAACTGGGAAGGTGGAGCTGTTGCGGTGGCAGGGTAATGCTGTGCATGCTGGCCCACTCAAGCAGTGCCTCCCCCCTCCCCGCGGTAGCGTAGCATCCTGGGACGTTGGTAAGGGGGGGGGAGGAGGGTCTCGTTTGCGTGAAGCCCCAGCAAGCAGCGTCGGTGCTCACCCAGGCTAGCTTCCCAGTCAGAGAAAATGGCCTCTGCTTGTGGGATGGTGGCGTGGTGCGGGAGGTAGGTCGGCAGTGCTCTGACTGTCGTTTTGTCTGCGGTTGCTTTGAGTGTTGTGGTCACCCCCCCGGTGGAGACACAGCTGTGGTGGTGCGTATGGTGTTGGGAGGTGTGTGCCACCCCTTCGCCTCGGAATTCTCCCTCGCTCTTGCCGCAAACAACTCGCCACGTGTCTGACTCTGCATGAAAAAGGCCTGGCTCGCAGATGATTTCCTGCAGCAAGACGATGGTGACACAGTGCAGGTTCGGGCTGCCACTGAAAGTGTCGAGGAGCTTCAGCAAGTTGTCTGCCGAAGTCCCCCGACGTTCCAGGTCATGGCCCAATGCTGGCCGGGTTTGTGTTCCCCCTCGGCCTGGGGGTGAAACGTCTGTGGGTCCCCCTCGGTTCAGTTGATCTCCGCCTTGAGCGGAGACCAGGCCGTGGAGGCTGCATCCGGAGCGGTCCTTGTTGCCTTGGCGATCTCGGACAGGTTGATCCACCCCGGGCCAGCGTCCTCTGTTCCCCCGGGTTTGGGGGCGGTTGCTGAGCTGACCTTCACGCCGTTGATCCAGGCGGTACCCGTGCTGAACTCCATTTGAAGGGCATTCTTATCCCCTCCCAAGGTAAGGTACAAGCGCTTCACCTTGGCTGCGAGGCGTGCTCGGCGGCGTCGGTCGGGAGGTTGCGACATAGCAATCCAAACTCGCCTTGTCCCCCCGTCCGGTCGACGTCCAAGTTGGACGTTTGCATCCCTGACTTTTGCGATGACCTCCTGAATGCGTTGTTTGCGCTGCTCAAAGGTCTCCCCCATTGGTTCGTCGATGGGCAGGATCGCGTATCCTCGACGGACGCCAGGGACGAAGAGAGGGCCCAGGTCGATGGGCGCGCCCACTGTCTTCAAGACGTCCCCCGCTGCTTCTTTTGTGGTTGCAGCGTCCTGGTCTGGGTCCCATCCCCCGATGATCAGCGCGGGGCGTCGGGAGTTGTCGGAAGCTGTTGTGCTCCCGGCCACGGAGGAAGCTCCCCCGCCTTTTTCGAGACGTTCGAGTCGGAGGTTCACTTCCCTGTTGGCCTCTTGGAGCTGTTGCAACATGTCCCCGTGGGCTGCGTACTTGGCGGTCATGTCGTCCAGCAGGTTGATAGTTTGCTGCATCTTCCTAGTCACCTGGCTTTCAACGTTGTCTACCCGCGTGGCAAAGGTGCGCAAGTCTTGTTTGACATCAGAGAGGGCGTCCTTGAGTTCCCCCCGGATAGCTTCTCGAATGATGTCGATGTTGAGTGCCATGTCCTCTTGCTTGTCCGGTGCTCGTCTCTTCGTAGGGGAATTCCCCTGATGGTCGACTTGCATCTCGAGCCCTGCTCCGGTCGCCATGTTGTTCTCCCCGGCGTGCTTCACTAGGTCGCCCCCCTGCAAGTAGTATCACGGACAAGTATTCCGAGTACTGCATCTCCCAAGGCGGTCTTGCGGCTGATCGACTTGGCAAGGTAAAACGCCTGTAGGCTCGCCGATTGCGTAGACGCCGAGGGCTGAGCTTCGGCAGAAGGTGCGGCGCACAGACACCGTTGGGCTCCGTTCCCCCCGATGTCGCCCGGCAGAACGGGGTTGGTGGAGGCGCGTAGGGCTGCGACCTTGCCCTTGTGCTCGAATGGCAGGGCGAGAGCACGCTCCCTCCCCTCACTGTCGGGTTTGAAGGCCCTCTCTGCTTTCTGATCTGGGGCTCGGGCCTTGATGGCCTTGAACCACTCACGGCCTTGAGCTCTCTCTCTCTCTCTCTCTTTCTCTCTCTCTCTCTCTCTCTCTCTCTCTCTCTCTCTCTCTCTCTCTCTCTCTCTCTCTCTCTCTCTATATATATATATATATGCATAATATATGCATATAATTACCGGGCAGAATGCCCGATCCAACATGAAACCCTACAACACCGGGCACGCCGTCCACTAACCCTGGCCACAAAGCAAATTGCGAGGCGCTCGGAATAAACAGTCGAGACCGCGCTCAACGGTGAAGAAGCGCTCGCCAGGAAGAGGCCTCGATCTTGCTTGCTTGGCTTCTTATCCACATACTGCCACTACTTGTATCATGGCAATCTACGGTAATATCATGTAATATCCATCCCTGTTCCGCTTCTGCTCCATGACGAGTTCTTAAGACATCCGAGGCCGGCTGTCTTCCGTGCAAGGCCGCGGCTTGATTCCGTGGTCTTCCACCATGCCGGTCTCGCCCCAACCTGCCACGCTCTCTGCGGATCGTGTCACACGTCCATCGAACCGATTCACAGCGAACGCTTGGCTTCACCACTCTCCATCTTGCCTCGAGCCTTCGGTTGCCTCAAGACATGGCTGGCCTCCCCACTGAATGGATGGCATGACCGCATCGACAAAGGTGTTGCCTGGAAAGCCATGCTCGCATGCTGCGCTCCGCTGCGCTCAGCTGCGCTCAGCTGCGCTCCCTGGGCCCTGGTGGCTCTGAGAGGGCCGAGGGCCAGGCCTGCCGCATAGGTGGACTGGCCCGGAACGCCAAAGAGCCCCGATGAAGACGAGAATGCCATCTGGTCGGTGCTGAGACCACCGATGCAAGACAATTGCACCACTCACACCTCCCTCACTTATGTTTCAAAACTGTTCTGACAGCGCATCTTGCTGATTGTAGTATTCTGTGAAGGATTCACGACTCGCCCCCGAAACCGAAAGCTTGTTCTTGCTTGTCACATCTTCTGGCCTTCTTTGCGTGCGGATACTTGCTCCTGCGTCGCGGCAGGGAACTTGTGTGTCGCAAAGAACGCACAGCCAAGCCTGCGGTTCTTGGATGGAACTGAGGGCCAACGGTCCAGTGTCCAGTGCCATTTAGAGGGCCCATCTGTGCCAACACTCGGCGGGCGCATGCAGTCCTCAAATGGATGGCCCCACGGATCTTGGGGCGGAGGACCTGGCAGCAAAGGGTTGCTTTCGCTACTCGTGGCTGCCTTCGACTCCGATTCCTGGAGGCCTTCAGGGCATCTGCATCCGTCAAGTTAATGATCACACCATCCTGCCCGCATTCCAACAATCATGATGATGGAGGCGAGTGTCTGCCGTTATGGGGTGTGACCCCTTCTAGCTTGCAGCTGCACACGCCCCAGTCATTTTAGCGGTTGTGAGTCCTTGACAGCGCCGGCACAATGGATCACCAAGTCGCACTGATCGGGCAGCTTGGAGACCTGTCGACACACGAGGCCTTGCATGCCCCATACTGCATACCCATAGCATCTCATAGCTATGTGTGCACGGTTCGCTTCTCTCCTTCGGCTACTAAGTTACTTCTAATAAGCTAGCACAAACCTCCCGCGAGCAAAGAGCGAGTCACTCGACTTGTCTCCACCAACCTGAACACCTGCACAGACCCTTCGTGCTTCAGCTCTGATGCACCTCTTGCCAGCTTGCCACGTCACAGCAAATGACCTGGCTCGGCATGAACTAATCACTTATCGGGACCGGGATTGCGTGCTTGCTGGGGTCATGAAGGAGGTATGGAGGCTGTATTGGTCAGGAAATCGGGGCTCTCTGAGGTGCATGTCAACATCACCCGCCTCCACAGGCAGAAGTCCTGAAAGTTCTCGAACTCGATCCGCTGCGGCACCTGGAAAATCCTAGTTGGGTGAGAGTCGAGCGGAGTTTCTCAGCGGCACAGCGAGGGAGATAAGTGTGTAGCAAGTTGATGGTGACGGTTTCTGTTGCAATCCTGAAGTTTTCAATCTATACTACAGAATCATAAGCAGGTTGGCGCACGGAAACACACGACAGCCACCAAGCCTTGAGGGGCACGGCGCCCAATAAGAATCAAGGATTCGGTCCTGGATGCACGCACTTCGTTTCGAGCCCCTTCTGCCCTGATGGAAGCCCGGAAACTTCGTTTGCAACGCTGGTGACCGCGTGGCGAAGCTGGACTGTTAGCCTCTTCCCCTCGGCCTCTTCGTGGCCGCCAGGCGCTGGGCCACAGCCAGGCCGAGACCCCTCAAACCGCCAGTGACCAGAGTGCACCGGGCCCTGCAGCGAAGGCTGGTACTGGTGGGTGCAATGACAATTCGTGACCTTCCTTCTCTGGGCACCTATCCCCGGCATGGCTGGGTGGTGTCGGGCAAGCTAGGCTTTCCAACCATTTCGACTTGCACTTGCACAGCTTTGGCATGCCTGGGTGCATCGTCTAAGGGCAATGGCGCCGTACAGCGCTGCAGTCGTGGTGCGAAGGTGCCTCCGGAGTGATGCGGAGCGATGCTTTCGGTCGAAAGAGGCTGTACCCGAACACACGTCTATATCGAGTCCGGCACCTGTGTCGGTGCAGAGGAATTCGCCTGCAACTGCTGGCAACCTTCGCTTCAAATTTGAGGGAATATCCAATAGGGGACGACCACCCCAATTGAGGTACAATTTTGCTTTGGTCTTCAAGGGGCTTGAACCCTTAAGCTCAAAAGCTGACACCTGGCCACTTTAAGTAGCAAGACTTCGCCACGGACAACACCTGAACATGGATCAATTGAAAGCCACAGCACAGGACATTGGCTGCCCCCTCTCGGCGCAGGATGCGGAGCTTCAGTTCCGGGTGCTCCTTGGACGCCTCAAGTTGTCTTTCCGTCTCCACGCTACATGTGCCAAACATGGGGTTGTGGTTGTTGGGTCGGACTTCTTTGGGGGTTTTGATGGCTCAGCGTCTGGTTTATGCATATAGTTGTCCTGGTCAGCTTCGAGGTTTGGGATTGGGGTCACGGTTTTTGAGGTGTCTTTCAAGCTCTGCCAACATACTTCAGCTTCCGAAGAGTGCTTCCGAGATCTTGATTCTTGCTTTGGGCTCGGAACGGAGGAACACTGCGTGAGCAGAATATAGAGCGCGAAAGAGCACGTGCTACGATGGCGCGTCGAGTATTTAAAGTGACCCAGGTGTTTTGTAGCTTTATAGCGCTGCTATACTGCAGTTGCGAGAGATTCCTAAGTGCTGTGGCCTTATCAGTGGGAACGCTCGGAGTTTCAGCGAGTGCGGAGAACATGTCCGAAAGAGCATGCGCTCCTTGCCTGCGGGTTGGGTTCGTCTGTCTTGGGAGCGGCATGCTGGAAAGCAATCAAGCTCTACTCTGAGGGTTGCAGTGATCACTCTTTCTCAGCAGAGTGGCCGAGCGAAGCAAACCGAGGAGCCCGGCATACCTGCCAGAAGCCATGCTGAAGTTGCTGGGTGCGTGAAGCCGCGCAATTCTCCGCGGGGCTGGGACGGAAATTCATCGCATCAGCAGGCATCCGACATCCGCGCTGATCCCACCCGGTGCCAGGCTCGCAGAAGGAAGTGCCAGAAAAAAACAATCTCGACCCGAAACCACGGGAAGGTAGAACGAGACTGACGTTGGAAGAAGTTGTTGTTCAAGCAGCGCGCAGACTGGAAGCCATGTCCAGGTTTAGAGCAGGTCAGGTGGCCTGACTGAATCCTGCAGAACGAAGAAGATCTGGAGCCCATGAGCGCCACGAGCCAACCTGAACACAGCTCAATTAGAGCCTTCGCATCTGGCTTGGGCCCTTCAGGCGAGCTTCTTCCTTGGGGTATCACAGGTTTCAAGCACAAAGTCTGCAGGCTGGAGGCCGTTTCAGGAAGGCCATGCAATGAAGCAGAAGGTCCTCCTGGGTGGTATCCTTCAGGCACCACAAAAGCAGGTTTCACAGGATGCATGATGGCCTCGGTCGGTTCTATGTGTCATGGACACAACCGCGTTGCTGACCCCTTGTCTGCCCGCTCCTCCACGCCAGGTTCCTCGAGAGGCAAGAGTCTTCGGAAGATGCGCTGCCATTGCAGAAAGAAGCCGTATCTTTGAACATTACCGAAGCGGAAGAGCTGTTTGCTTGAAGCAGCCGAGATTCTTCGGTGCTGGAGCCGACGAAGATGAAGGCCCTGCCTTCACGTGTCTGCACGCTCACATCATAGCCCGGCACCCAAAAGAAGCTGTACGGAATTCTGCTATGCGGCTTTATTGACCCGGCATTGGTGCTAGCTGGAGCAGAACTCTTGATCCTGTGCTTCAATCACTCTGTACTCGTAGTTTCCCTTTCTTCTCTCGTTTTCTCTCTTTCCTCTGCTTCTCCATCAATCTACGGCTTCACTTCCGCCACGACCCAAGCCCGGACACCTGTACTGTACAATAACCGCCTGGGTTGATGACGCTGCTTGCGTTGGCTGTTCCACAGCAGGAGGAATGCAGGGGCTTTGGACATGGTATTGTCCCCGAAAAGGCACGCGTCCGAATTCCGCCAACTGGCTGATTGCGGTTCAGGGGTCAGGGTGCCCTTTGCTCTGACGAAAGTGCACGCCACCAGGGCGTGATGTTCTGGAGTCCATCTCAGGAGTTGGATGGGTGGCGAAATCACAACTCTATCCTCATAGCAGTGATAGGTTTTCCAGATATGCTAAAGCATACTAGAAGATGTTGCACCCTCAACCCAAAGCTTCAATGGTAGTTTCAGTAGGCTTTTTGAAAGGTAATAAGGCGCTTAGACCTTTACACCCCATAGGAATTGCAACATCCGGTCCCAAATGACTTCAGATGCGGGTGTACGGATATGTCGGCCGCTGCCGGTCAAGGCATTCTTCCGGTGATTTCACTATAGCCATCAGCACCAGCACCCACACCGACAACAACAGAAGCCGCAGCTGCAGCAACAGCAACAGCAACGGCAGCAGCAGCAACAACAGCAACAAGAACAATAACAAGAATAACAACAAGAAAAGCACAAAGAATAACCACACAGCAAACACAACATTAACAACGTTTACATCTACTGCAACTGCTACAACAACACCTACAACAACTACAACTACTTCAATTACTACTGCTACCACCACTGCAAGTACAACTGCAACTGCAACTACAACTACGTCTACTACTAGTACTAGTAGTAGGTACTACTACTAGATCTAGTTGTAGGTACTACTACTACTACCACCACTACCACTACCACTACCACTACTACCACTACCACTACCACTACCACTACCACTACCACTACCACTACCACTACTACTACTACTACTACTACTACTACTACTACTACTACTACTACTACTACTACTACTACTACTACTACTACTAGCACGACCACTACCACTACCACTACCACTACGACTACATCGCCGGGCCGAAAGTTTCGACCCACTTGTGCAGCATCTTACATACAAGCTCTTGCGGAGTAGCGGAGTAGCTCAAAGTGCCGTTTACCCTACGCAGGCCAGCGGAGTAACTACTACGCCGTTTTAAAAATAGAATACCTTTTAGTTCCGGCGGAGGCCCCAAGGCTCACTTGTGTTAGGAGTCTATGGGGAAGAGGGTGGAGGCCCATGTGTTGTAAAGCATGTTGAGGCTAGTGGGTCGAAATATCGGCCCGGCGCAGTACTACCACTACCACTACGACTACTACTACTACTACTACTACTACTACTACTACGAATACTACTACTAAAACTACTACTAGTACTACTACCAGTACTACCACCACCACCACCACCAGCACCACCACCACCACGACGACTACTACTGCTACTACTACTACTACTACTACTCCTGCTGCGGCTGCTGCTGCTACTCCTACTCCTACTACTACTACCACCACCACTACCACTACCACTACTACTACTACTACTACTACTACTACTACTACTACTACTACTACTACTACTACTACTACTCCTGCTGCTGCTGCTGCTGCTGCTGCTACTACTGCTGTTCCTAACCTACTGCTACCGCTACAGCTACGGCTACGGCTACGGCTACTACTACTACTACTCCTCCTCCTGCTGCTGCTGCTACTACTACTGCTGCTGCTACTACTACTGCTACTGCTACGTTTCTGGTTGCTCCGAGTAGGGTTTGCCTTCGTCACCAGTCCATCGAAACCCGTGAAATTCGTTTTGCCTTCCGCTTTATTATATAGTTACACGTGTGGGTCATGCTTTGATTGAGTAAGTCCAAAAGCATTTTCCTCTGCTGCTCTCACAGCTCTTCAGCGAAATATTCTGCCTGACCGGGTCTTTGCAAAGGCAGAGCGTCAAATGCTGGAACTCGATGCATGCATCCAGTAACTACTGTACGCGCGAGATACTCGACCGTCGACGATTCGAGTGTATTGCAAAACAAGTTGGCAATCTCTCGGACAGAGTGGACTCGACAGCTCAGTGCAGCCGTGTCCATTGCTTTCAAGCATTAGTCCGGGTGCTCACAAAACCCAGGCTGGCATACACGCACAGCTCTCCCTCTTCTTTTCCAGGGCGGGGACGAGCTAGGTCTTCTGCCCACACCAGGGCCCCCCCCGTATCCTCAGGGGCTTTGTGGGGATGTGCAAATGATGGATCGAAAATTTGGAGAAGGAGTTCAGTAATT
This sequence comes from Symbiodinium sp. CCMP2592, assembly GCA_905221615.1. Taxonomy (NCBI): domain Eukaryota; class Dinophyceae; order Suessiales; family Symbiodiniaceae; genus Symbiodinium; species Symbiodinium sp. CCMP2592. Next base: position 611,416 of record CAJNDT010003935.1, on the reverse strand, counting down.
CAATCGTTCACAGACATGCTCGAACTTGTGCCTCTCCCCGTCCCGCCCTTTTCTTGTGCCGGGCGCAGTGGTCGTCTAGCTCGCTCTCTCTGTCTCCATGGAGTGGACGGCATTGGGTCCCCACGCAGTGCAGCACCGACAACTAAGTCGGCTCCGAGTTAGTTCTGGCTGCGAACCCCCCTGAACACTAAACGCCATCCCCACACTCTGGCCTCATGGCCGGCCCCTGTGGCACTCATCTAGAGCGTTCGCAGCTGTTGCGCTTGCTATGTTGTATATCCCCCACGCATCGGAGAGGAGGATGCACACAACGCCCACAGAACGGACAGCCTCTTGCTGGCACTGAGCCAAGGAAGACCCCCCCCTCCCGGCTCTCTTGGCTCTGTCTCCGTCTCTCTCTCTCTCTCTCTCTCTCTCTCTCTCTCTCTCTCTCTCTGCTATCCGCCGCATGAAGACGTCAATCCCGAGCAGCAGAGGCCATAGATTCTCCTACGGAGCGGAAAGACTTGCAACGCATCCACCCATGTGTCTGCGCACGGCTCCGGGGGCTTGCCGGGGTAAGGCACGGCCTCACCAAAACGTGAGAGACTGACACATAACACCAGCAGCACCGGTTTGGGCCAGTGTGGAGATCCTGGGCCGTATGCGCTCTCGCGTGGCCCTGTCTCTGTATGACTCTGTCCCTCTTTGCAGTCTTCTCCTCACCAGGTCCTGAGAAAGGACCAGCCTGCAGCCGCTGCTGCTTTCATCGCCCGGCTCCATGTCGTCGGGATTATGCAGCCAGGCAGGCCCTGCAACATGCATAAGTTTCAAAAGATCTCAAGTCCTGCTCCGTCGTGCGATCGGTTCCGACATGCCTCAGGCATACTTTGTCCGTCCAAAAGCACCGCAGCCGAAGTCCTGTGCAGCTTCTCATGCACTTCAGCCAGCAAAATCGTGACGGGATCTGCGCAAGGAAACTCATAAGTTGGCCCAATTTTTGGCAAGAAGAGCCCCCAGCAAATAACCCAGCATTGATCCTGCTGCATGCAGCAAGATCCGATACCACCAAGACATTGAAGTCGAATTGACATAAACTTCACTGAGCGAAAAACAAAACCGGCCCAAAGCTTAGCCAAGTCTCAGTCTAGCAGGGCTGAGCCGAACCTGCTCCCGGCCTGAAACTGCGATGCTGGACTGCTCAGAAGCTCGGGCTCAAGGCATGCAGCCCCTTTAGCTCGTAGAACTCGGATGAAAGCTGTCTGGCACCGGGGATGTGAGACGGCGACAGTCAGGTCTTTCATAAACATCACCCTTCGGCTTTTGCTGTAAGGCATGAAGCATGCTCGTGCTGCAAAGGAAGGTACGAACTGTTGCCGGGACCTGTTCGCGCCCTGTGCACGACATGCCGGCGAACACAACGCACTCGCCCTTCAACTGATACAGTCCGCGCAGCTCTCTTCGTAGAACCACTCCTGGCGGACATTGTGGTCACAGACATAAACATGCATAAACGAAGCATTGGAAGCGCCGGCTGCCGCTCGGGACTTGTTCGTTAGGCCCTCGCGAGGCCCTCGTTGGGCCTCCAGCGTCCTCTCTCGTGATGTGCCCATGGCAGTGACCGGTGCGGCCGGTGCGGAGGCCGGCGCAGCCGCCAGGAGCTGGGACAGCACAGGGTGTCCACTCTCAGTCTTCTGGAAGCAAATTTGCTAGAACGAAAAGCTCCATGTGTAACAACATAGCACTTGACTTCATCCCGGAGCCAGCACCTCTCGGACAGGAGTCCGCACCCATTCCATTGCTGGTGGCAGCTGCTGTGTCCTGGGTGCAGCCAAGAGCTGCTGCCCAAACAGTCGCACAATTCATTTATGCCTGCCTCTACGGTCAGATCAGAACACGCCATGGCATTCGACACCTTGCCCGGCTCAGTTGTACTTTTGATCCACGCTGCTCGCCGCCGCGACCCAGAACCACGTGTGCATTGGTGCCGCCTGGTGCGCACAGGAACGACAGAACAGATGGAGTTCATCTGTGCACTTGCGATGGCTGAGCATCTGCATCCCAAGCGACGAAAGACGGGGAAACAGGGCGATGTGACACGGACCCTGCCTACGCCAAAAGAGCTCACTCCCGTCAGTCGGCCTGAAGCCGCAGTCAATGAACCGTTCCCAAGGCATCTACTGTGGCTACGTCCTCTGCAGGAGGTGAGATTTGTAAACTTATGCTACATATCTCAGCACATGCTCACATGGCACGTCCTCCCGGACACATCTAGGCTCGCGGCAATCGAACTTCATGGCTTCGGATGCTAGCAAAAGAGGGGTCCTGCGCAGCGCTAGTGGGTTCTTGTGCCACTAGCTCAACAACTTCGGTCTGAATTTATTATGAACTTTGCGTGCTTTGAGGGTCTTAGGGCATGACGAAGTCCTGCCCCAGTCCACCTCCTTCGTCGGAGTGTCTGCGAACAGGCTTGGAACCAGCATCTGCCGGTTCAGCATCATAACAGCCCTGAGCAAGTGCTTTGGGTGCTCAAGCAGATATCATAGCTGTCGAACGTGCGCCGCACGGCCAGAAGACTGGGCTTTGATTGACGAGAGGGTGTGGTGAGACACTTGCGTCGAAAGCTGCGCCGCAATATAACACCGGACTACATTCCGTCTTCTCTTTACTCACGGCAGCAACCCGGCACGTAAGCCGCTGACTTGATGAAGCCCGGGACTCCTCGACAGAGTTCACCCGCTTCTTAAGCTGAGTGCTGGGAACGTAGCTGCCCTATCTTACAAGACTCAAATGGGAAGTGAAGCCGAAGTTGACTGCCACGGCCTGTTTTGCTGGGCCACGTGCATGTTCACCCTTGAAAATCCCTGCATCCTGGCCATCGACTCCTGCGGCGGTGTTCAGGTGCCCCACGTTGCCCTTGACGGAGCCCAGGTATACGCGGGGCTCCTCCCAGCGGTCTGTTCTTGCTTTGGCGGGATATCTGGCACATGCCGGCATCACTGGTGTCGCTTCGGGCCTATGGGGACCTTGACTGGAAACAATGCTGCGGCCTGGTGGCCCTTCTGTTTTGCATCTCTCCCCGTGCTTGAAGAGTAGCCTCCGAAACCACCCCATGATCCTGCTCCAGCACCTGCGTCAGCGCATGAATTTCCAGCGGGTCTCCGATCTTCGTTCCGGTTCCTCAGTTTCCGAAACCCACTTGCCAGAACAGGTTGAACAACGGCACTGGAAACTTGACAAAGTGGTCGAGACTTTTGAACTTTGTTAGCTTGAGCCAAGCAGCCATGCCCTTCCACGTAATCCAGCTGCCAGCCTCTCAAGATCATTCAAAGTTCAACCACAAAGCAATACTCAAGGATGCCTTCTTGAAGGGCAGCATCAGCATGCGCCCGGGAGACGCACTCCACCTGACCCTGGTAGCTGGGCCTCGGAATGCTCGAAACTCTGAAAGTGATGAAGTTGGCTGCTATATATTAAACTGCAGGAAATGGTGCGAACGCGCGATGCATTGTCCTTCCAAAACGGCTGTGCTGTGTTGTTTGCTCAGCATGCTGATGTGTGCTGGCACCTGCACGTACCTCATGTGGATTTCCCCATTGTGTATCGGGCTCACACTTATAAGCAACGATGATGGCGCATGCACTTTCTCGATAGACTTGGGTCGCAACGCAGAGAAGTGGGCTTTGCGGGAGCCGTCGTTGTTCACCGCAGCTCCTGGAAGAATACAATACACTGCACTGTACATACTGGAGCTATTGACCTTGTCCTGATTGCGTCTGGTGCAGGAGCATTGTGACATCAGGCTCTAGGTACTATAGGTGCCACAGCGCCCATCTATTGAGTTTGGAACGAGCCAAAAAGCTCTTATTGTTCGACTCGCACAATCTCCCGCCCCTGCAATCCCGTCCTAGAACATTCGCGAGTATCGGATGTTCTGCCACCTTCGCTGCGTCCAAAAGTGAGAGGACGACCTGGCCCAAGTTCAGGCTACATGTCAAGCATCTTGCTTGTGCAGCTACAGCACTTTCAGGGCATCTGAACCGGAGTGCCGAAAACCAGCCCGGAGTCACGACTCCTGCGCCGTCTGCGTTGGTTGTACCATTAGCCCCCTGGCCAGCACAGCAAGAGGTGCTCTACGCACTGGTACAACTGTACAAGGTTTCTGTTGGGTCCTTGTGATGAGCGGGCTTAAGACCAGAGCACAGCTAGTACTTAGCTGGAACCTACGGCTGTAAGGCCATGACTGGCCGTGATACCGGAAAACTGAAGAAATGGAAAGCCGAGAGATTCCAGCCTCAGCATACGGCCGGCAAACCTTTGCAACACGGACGGGGCTGAGTGGATGAGATATGCAGCTATAGCGGGCTGTCGCGGTACACCACGACAACGACCACCCATGTTAGTACTACAAGTACGGGAACAGCGACGAGTATGAGTACAAGTACGAGTTTGCTAGTACTTCTAGTAATACTGGCTATATACTGGTACTGGTACTACAAGTGCAGAATTAGTAGCACTACCAGTGCTACAAGGGTGCGGGCGCATGGGGCGCCGTGTCAAGCTTGCTTTTAGCACGAGTTCGAAACACATTAAAGCGTTGTTGCGCATCACCGAAACTACTGCATGATACTGCATGTGTCCAAGATGTGTGCCATTATCATGTTTCTAGTCATCATCATCAGCATCGCCATCATCATGATCAGTACCAATATGAGAACCCTTATCACCGTATCCTGGTGCATTGGTTTCGGTGTTCAATCAAACAAAATCTTTGCAAATACCAGTGAGTGCAGTGGGCACGCTAGCACAAGGCATGAGCGCTTGTGACAGCGTGTCTTCTTCAGAACTTCATCCTCTTGCAGCGTGTTGCATAAAGTGTCAACAAACACTGCCAATAGTAGTGTTTGGGGGCGGTTAGAGTGCACATCACTCCCCCGCCCCACCCCACAGGCCCTGAAATCCCTTCAAAACCACAAATGCCCAGGAAAGTAACAGCCCCCCCCCCCCTACCTGGAGTAACTCCGACTAGCACTACAAAACTGCCAATGCTATACGGCTAATACTTCTCGTACTCTACGACTACGACTACTACTGCGACGACGACAACGACGACGACTAGAACCCCTCTTGCTACTCCTACTACCACTATCAACTGCTCTACACATCCGTAGAAAACACTCGTCTCCATGACCGTCACAGTCCTGACTGATGTTCGTCATCATCATCAGCATCATCATCAGCAGCAGCAGGAGCATCACCATCATCATGATCATCAACTCATCAACAACATCAACTTCTTCTTCACCATCACTACCATCGGCATCATCGGCGAATCTCCAGCACAGGTTCATCGCTGTCGTACTAATAGTATTCTTTCATTGCATCAATCCAACCAAGACTTCAATCCTTTCCAACGGGAGGACAAGTTGCGCCGTCCCGGGCCCAAATAAGGCCATCCACGTACTTGATGGGGGCGTCTGGAGAGAAGGAAGCTCCGCCGGAAACCACACTCTCCTTAGACGTGTCTTGACCGGCGACTGCGTGTTGAGATTTACAGATTCACGAACCGGGTGACCGATGCAGGTGAATACTTCAGGTAAGGGTCGCAATCTCCAGCCCTGACCATTTGCACCTCGATCTAAGGCACAAAACGTGATGTTCAGCAGTGGGCTTGCGCAGTGTGCCGAAGGCACCCATCACTCCGCTATACACTGCTCACTCTTAGTGCCGGGCCCCTCTTCGGATCGCAACCAGAGCGGAGCTGCAAGCTGTTTGAACCACCTTGTTGTGCAATGAGCACGCGGCTCTGCATACGAGAGGAGATTTTGTAAGGTGCAGCAGAAGCGTTGCACAACCGGCTCCTACCTCCGCAGGGCCGGCGAGGTCGAAGCGGTATGCGATGCTCGTGGCAAGGTAATCCTTGTCTGTGCCCACCTGCTCATCACATGACGGCTCAGAGCTGTCGGTCCATGTTTCGGGCTTGTTCTCATGATATCGCGATGCTTCCGACTGGTCGTTCCAGCGCGATCTTTACCACCGGACACTACAGTGGGATAGCAGTGTCACATGGACAAGAGGAATGTGCCGCACCTTCGGTCTGTCTGAGCAGGGATCACCGACGAGAGAATTTATATGAGCATTTTTCCTAATGCAGATTCTGAACACAGATGTCTGTCACTTGGAAGGCATTTTAAATCAAACGATTTGTGAGTTCAGCAGAAAGACACGTGCCTCGAGGTTGAAGTACTCGTCGGGCCGCTGTGTCCGACAGTGCTCGAGGTTGATTCCCAGCTGTTCCGTCCAGTGGTTCAGCGAACCTGCAGAGACCATCAGGCTTAGTGGCCGGTCCTTCCGATGCTGCAGGGACTCCTCACGTGACTGTCTTGACAGAGTTGGAGCATCTTAGGGGTCCACTAGCCACGCCGCAATGCTGCAACGCCAGCGAGCAGCTGGTACATCCCACCGCGAACCAATGACGTGAGAATCGCTGCGGTCACGTGTTGACTTCATGTTAGACTGCGTTGACCGTCTATACCTCTTAATCTCAACACCCCTGTTCTCCGCCTCCGCACACGGCCACGCCGACCTCCTTGCTCCTCAGCTCCAAGCCTCAAGGAAAACTTGATGATTCGATGATTCACAGAAGAACAATGGCTGGCTTCGCCAGAACTTCCTCTCGGGCTGACTACCAAGAGGACCTTGTAAGCGACCACCAGAGATCACAGGCGTCCCCAGGGCTTGTAGGGCTTCGTAGGCCACCTGACGAGGTGTGACAGATAGTTATCACGTCGGCAGAGGCGCTATAGCAGGAGCCCTGCGCCTCAAGGATTGCCCGCTGCGATGTGTCCAGCAAAGCCTTGGGAGTGGCTACGGAAACGGTGCCTCTGGCTACGCTAAGCCACCAACAAGGAAACTTTTAGAGGGCTTGCTGACAGCTGGACATGCTTATCTCGACTGAATGGTGCCAATCTGGCATGGAGGTGCTTCTCTTGCGACCCATAGCAAGAATAACAAACGCTACCCGACTGCTAGAACCATAGTGTTTGTGCAAGCAGGTATCTGCGGCAGCGGGCGTGGTGTTCCAGAACTGACAGTCGAAGCCATGATCTGGCACGACACCTGCAACGGACAAGGCAATACAAGCCTGGTCAGTGATCTTGAGTTGTACCACAAAAAGTCAATGATGCTACGCATCTGACTACAAGAGATGCAGAGAGATGTGCATGTCCATGGCTGTGCAACTCACAGCTATGCCAAATGCTGCTCTCGTCGGGATTCTGAGTTGGACCCGGCTTTGTGACGGCCCAGTTACTGGCTGCACTAGCTGGCTACCTCCCATCTGCCGGCCTTTTCGTGGTATCTGCCAAATCTTGCAAGGCAGCTTGGTCGTCATCAGCGCTCCCTCCTCCGACCAGCTCTTGCTTTCGGTTGCATTTGCAATATGTCAGACATGCTGTTCTGCTATTCTTCCTCCATCCTTAGCTGTTCCAGATCCCGACTGTTGGGTGTTGTCGAGACTTGGAAGCACCCCTTTGCGTTGAAACCAAGAAGCCCCCAAGCAGTGCCGCTCCAGTCCGGTCCGGTCCTGGAGCTTCGCCCAAAACTCTGCAGGATGTTCGGCCCCAGGTACCCGACAAGCCATGCTGGTGACAGCCAGTGGGCCACCTGGGCAGAGGGCCTTTGCCTACGGCGGCAGTACATCACGACGTGCGACACCCAGCTGAGCACATTGACCGCAGCATGATCACCAAAAGCATAGGAAATTCTGTGCCCATGCCAGTTGCAATGCGAAGTCACTGCTCGAAGAAGCCTTCATACCGGCCGGTGGCCTGAGCGACGGCCTGTCCCCGGCCTTGCGATGGCGACTTTGAGCACTCGTGGATGTTCCGCATATGTGGCTTCATGCTTGGCGTGTCGAGACGTGCTGTTCATGCGACTCAAGATAGCGAGATTGCGCCAACGCCCCATGTCAAATGTACCTGCGCACTACAAGTATTGTAGCGCAGCTGCTGAAAACGGTGATTGACAACGTCAGGCCGTTGATTTCTCGACCGACACCTGACCTGTTTGACTTATCCTCAGCAAGAACCACGCACGAATCCGTGGTACCCAGTACGAGGTGATCAAGACGAATCCTATCGAGCATGATTCATACTGGTGTGACTCAAGATGATTTTGCACCTCGAAGACTTTCGTTACATGACCACTTGGCGAACACATCAATTGGTGCCTTCCTCTTTCGTTGAGGCCCTCTTAAGCCTGTCTCGAGGCACAGAACCGGCTCCAAGAAAATTGAGAAAGTCGCCCCAGCCTTTTCCGCGAGCGCTTTGGCAAGCAAGGCAATCGTTGGGAAGGCGAAAAGCATTTGAGCTGAAATCCTCGTCTGACACTGCTTGCACTGCATGACAGTCAATCATTCGATATCCGCATCAGACTTTGTATCAGGAGGGAGTAGCCGCTTCGGTTCATTGGGTGTCCCGTTTGATGGACACGCCAGAAACTTGCAGCCAAGGGACTCGAGGATTTTTGCAATCCTGGCGGCTTGTGCCGTGCAGGTGCTAGATGTCAATCATCACATTTGTACCAAGAAGCAGTGCTGTCTTATCCGCTGCTCAAGCCAAACACAAACGCTACGAGTACCACATGCAATTACAAGGTGGCCTCATGGCAGCCAGGGAGTGGCCCCCAGCCTGCTCATATCGCAGTCTCCAAGCTAGTGATCTCAACCCGGGGTCTGGGCGGAGCCTGCGTAAAGCTCGTGTTCCGATCAATGGAGCGGCCCAGCACCTCCATGAAATGTCATCTAGAAGCTGCTTGCACTTATCCCTATGCAGAATGTGGACGGGCTTGAATCACGGGGCTTGGCAAATCTTTGACACAATGACTGACCATGACTGAAATGATTTGCAGCACCGACGTCGAACGACGTTCTGGCGAACTGCACAGACATTGCTCATGTGACATGCTAGAATGATAACATCAGGTAATCATGAAACATGTAATACCACTGCATGGCCTGCGAGACAGAACTGCACAAAACATCGGAGCGGCTGCAAATGCGCCTCTTTGACGGCTTCGGCAACACGTTCTTCCTCTGGCGTCACGCTGGCCTTCCGCACCGACAAGGGCACCTAGTGCTATAAGACCGAAAACCAACAAGCTGAAGAGCTACCCGCACGCCTGCTCAGCCTGCTCGGTGCTCTGCTCACGCAGAGTCTGCTGCTCGAGCCGCTTCCTCAGCCGTCGCACGGCCACGCAGATTCTCATGAGCAACATATGGGCGAAAGCACATACATCATGAGTGGCAGCTCAACGGAGTGGCCTAGCTGAAGAAACCGTCTTGATTAACATCTGAACTGAGTCTCCGGATGGCGGCGCGGTCTTTCTTTCCAGACTTTGTCAGGGGTATCGAATCTACCTCGGCAGTATGGCACTCACACTGACCCTGACCATGCCTTGACTCGTTAAGCCATGGCCTCGCCCATACACTTGCAGGCTCAGGCCGTGTCTGTTCGGTTGGGGGACTGATTCATGAAGAATGCAAATCCAAATCCAGTGATTGTGGCACCAGAAGCTCCCAAGGGTTCCCAGGGAACGCGCACCAGTCTTCGACCTATGATGATGTGCCTTGCTCGTATCATTCGCCGCCGGGAGCGAACCGAGCCGCGAACCGACGAACCAGCTCAAATGAACCATGCGAACCGAAGTTACAACCGAACCGAAGGCTAGACCGAACCGTTTTCGGTTCACATACCCTGTGGGCTGAGGACCACCGACTAAGATTGTGCGTGTGGCCTAAGTGAGGATATAGATGTTAGTAACCTCTTATTACCCCCCCCCTGTAACCCCCTAGCTTACATTTTTGCTATCCATGTAGTAAGTCCCTGCAAACTTGGGGGAAGTTATTAGAAGGTTGGTTGGAAAAATAGAAGTTGCTAACCTCAAGTTAACATCTTAGCTAACTTTTTCTAAATTATGTTAACCTATGTTAACTTACTCCAAATTATGTTGCTTTATGTCGGTTTTGTGTTAAATGGTTTTCGCTGTTTGTCAACACTAGCGCATGTTTAAAGTTCAGGGGTATAGGGGCTTAGGGTTTGGGGTGGAAGTCTTGGGAAACTCCCGCCAGCACCAGCACCAGCGCCAGCGCCAGCACCAGCGCCAGCGCCAGCGCCAGCGCGAGCGCGACCGGCACCGGCACCGGCACCAGCACCAGCAGCACCAGCAGCACCAGCAGCACCAGCACCAGCACCAGCACCAGCAGCGCCACCGACGCCACCATCAGCAACCCCCACCGCCCTCGCCACCAGCGCCAGCACCACCCCCGAGTTCATTAAACCAGGCCGGACACGTTCAGACAAAGTTCATATTTCCAGGCCGGAAAAAGTTCATATTTCGAGGCCGGATAAATTCAGAAAAAGCTCATATTTCTAGGCCTGAAAAGTTCGGAAAAGTTCATATTTCCAGGCCTCGAAATTGAAGCTGGCCGGCACCCCCCCTTGATTCACTCCACCACCCCCACCACCACCCCCACCACCACCCCCACCACCACCACCCTGGTGGTATACTGGTGGTGGTGGCGGGGGTGGTGGTGGGGCTGGTGGGTGGTGGTGGGGGTGGTGGGTGGCGGGTGGTGGGTGTTGAGAAACAGTGCAGGGTGCAAGCTGCTCGAAAGGACCAGAGTATTCGAGACACAGGGAGCCAATCGCTCGAAAGGGGCTAGAATCATTGAGAAACTCGAGCAAGCTGCTCGCAAGGGGCTGTAATACGTGAGACACAGAGAGCAACCCGCTCGAAAGCGACTGCGGTATTTGAGGAACAACATGCAATCCGCGTGAGAGAAACTAAAGAATTTGAGAAACAGCCAACAAGGACTATAGAGCTCTTGAAAACGAGTTCTTGAAAACAAAAAGCAATCTGCTCGTAAAACACAAAAAAGTTTAGGCAACAGCGAGAAAGCCGCTCGAAAGGAACTAAGTTGCTTGACCATTCCTGCACCGAGAATGGAACGGCGCCAGGCCCTCGTTTTCAGCGAACGACCGCTGATTATCCAAAATCGCCTTGCTTGTCGATTCGGGCTCTCGGAGACTTAAAAGGTCTGCTGCTTTCAAACCCATCTGGTTCAAACACGATTGGAGCCTGAGAATTACAGCCAAACGCTCTGTCGAGTGTCGTTCAGCATGTGGCCATCTGATAAGCCAGGGATCGTCCATTCCATGAGAGCGGTGTCCTCTTGATACAGCAGGTATCGGGAAGACGAAACCCTCCAGCAAGCTCAATGGACAACTGTATTTTAGAACGAGCCTGTGCCCCGAATCCGAATTACCAGATGACTACACTGCCTACGCTATGCCAACAAGCCCGGTCTTGATGCTGAAACGCCCGCAGCCCAGATGCATCGCCTCAAGGTGCGGTTTGAGCCTCGATCCACACGGACCTCCCGAGATGATGTCCGTTGTGGCCGTCCGCTGAACCTCGTCGAAGCTGGAGGTCTCGTACTTGGCTTGCCCTGTAGCACAAGTGCGGTTGTCCTTGCTGAGGTCGTCCAAAACCCTATGCCCTAAACCAATCCCTAAAACCCGAAAGCGCTGAACCTTAAACCCAAAGCCCTAAACCCTAAAGCCTTGGTCCTTTCGGATGCGTCTTGGCCGTTTTAACACCAATACAATCCTAGCCCCCCTGATGTTTTTGATTAAGTTTCAACTGTGGGCCCGAAACCGCTCGAAAGGGACAGAGTAGTACTTGAGAAGCAATGAGCAAACCGCTCGACAGGAACTAGGGTATCTGACAAACAAGGAGCAAACAGTATTTGAGGAAAAGGAGCAAACCGCTCGAAAGGGATAGTGAGAAATCTACCAGAAAGGGATCAAGGTAAACGGGGCAAACCGTGCCAAACAGACGAGAGTTTTTGAGAAACAGGCAGCAACCCGCTCGAAAGGGACTAGAGTGTTTGAGAAACAGAGAGCAGACAGCCCGAAAACGAACGCGGAGCAAACCGCCCGAAAAGGACTGCAGTTTTTAAGACGCAGGGGGAGCAAACCGCTCGAGACCGACAAGGGTGTCTGAGAAACATGGAGCAAACCGCTCGAAAAGGACTGGGGTGAGAAACGACAAAAGTGTTTGAGAAACATGGGACACAGAAGCAAAGCGCTCGCAAGGGACAAAAGAAACATGCAGCCATTGATACACAGGGAGCAAACCGCTCGAAAGGGACTGCAGTAATTGAGACGCAGGGAGCAACCTGTTCACACGGGACTGGAGAGTGTGAGAAAGATGGAGCAAACCGCTGGATAGGAACAAGAGTATTTTAGAAACAAGGAGCAAACCGCTCGGAAAGGACCTGAGTATATAAGTCCTGAGACTATATGAGACACAGAGAGCGCACCGCTCGAAAGACACAACATCGTTTGAGAAGCAAACCGACCAAAAAAGGACAGCAGTAATTGAGGCCGCCAGGTCGTGAGGCCGCGATGCCGCGAAGTCGTGAGGCCGCGGACGCGAGGTCCAGAGGCCGCGACCCATCTGAGGTCGGGTGGTGAAGGGCCGAGAGGTCGCAAGGTCATGAGGTTAGACGAGGGTACCCAATCCCGTAATCTCAATGTCAGGTCTGATCTCACCCCTGCACCGAAGCAAAAAGAACAAAACACATGAACTCCGAAGCGGAGCAAGCTTGGATCACTGCAAATACCGATAAAAGAGGCATGCGAATGTGCAAAATCCTCGGGTCTTTTAGGTTTGCCCAGGAACACACTCCGATACGCAAGGCAACCTGCATTTTTTGTCCAAGCTGCGATGTGCGAAAACTCAGGTTTTGGCATATTGCAACCCCGAAATCGGTGCACCCTTGGCGGCTAGGAGAGCACCTATTTTCACCTTGTCTCCATGCTCACATCAGCAGAGTTTGAAATAAGCATTAACAACATCAAGAAGCAGGTCGTCAGAGTGCTAATCCGGTGAAGATAGTGTTTGCAGTGGCGGTGGGCGGTGGCTGGTGGGTGCGCAGTGCATAAAGTTTCATATGATCCCCCAATCAGCTGCGCGTAAAGCTTTTCTATAGGAATGGATTTGTTAACCGCATTCTGTGGTGTGGGTGGTGCGTGGTGGGTGGTGGGTGGCGATGGCCACCGCCTCACCACCCCGCCACCCCACCTCCGCCCCGCTACCACCACCCACGACCCCGCCACACCATCGTCGTTTCTTTTAACCCACGAGTTAACTTTTGCTAACGTATGCTAACTTTTTTAACTTATGCTAACTTGTCCTCTAACTTACCTAACTCCTAGTAACATCTATATCTTAACTTAAGCCCCCACGCGCAATCTTAGTAAAGACCTCACTAATCCCTGAAATATGCTTAAGCGGGAAACTCTACATTGTGAAGATTCACTGCTGGGGCGCTCGGGCCGCCGAAACGCGGGGGAGTCGCCTTTTCGCATCTTTCAGCCCGAAAAGCTCCAAAGAAGGCACTCCCCCGCGCTCGGGCTGCCGAAACCAAGGATCGATATCGAAACTATACCGACGTTGAACCGCAAGATGTCGCTAAAACAAAGTATCGACATCGCACCGCACCGAAAAGCATTAGCAGACGCCAGCATCGCTCATCCAACCCTCCAACCCCACTGACCCTCTTCAGGATTTAAGCTGCTTCCAGTTTCAAGCCCAGGGCCTCCCAAAAAGACAGCCTTCCAGGCCTCCCCGAGGTTCCAGCATGTTCCAGGCGACTGCCATCACCAGCTTTAAAAGCTCAAACGAGCTCATTTTGAAGTCTTCATCAACCCGCGCAAAGCTCAAAACGCATGCGTTTGAACTTTCCGAGCGCCCAGGCCTTTTGCCGGGCTTGTTTAAGCTAACGCACTACCAATTGACCCGCGGGTTATGCTTGTTTTTGGTGACGGCGCCTGTACACGCCTGTCTGTTTTTGCACATTCCAGTGTTTCGGGGATGGGGGGGGGGGAACGGGGCTAATAACAGCATCTTTAACTCCAACAGTGGCACATGCTGACCTTGACCTCTCGTCACCTCTCCCACGTTCCTCCCAAGGCTTTGTCTTTCCCTTGTGCCCCGTTTGTCTCCTCGACCCCGGGCCCCCTTCTTTCGCACTGTCAGAATACTTAAAATCCCAGCATTATCCAACCCTTCTACAAGGCCTGTGTGCCTTATTTTCCCTGGCATATCCTTGGTGTTTGTGCGTTGGGTCACATTTCCGAGCTGTCGCGGTTAAAGCCACAGAACACACGAAACTCTTGTGCGGGTTGGGACCCTATAGCGGAGGCGGCAGCGTGAGCAAAATCAAGATCTGTGGCACTTTAGCTCTTGCCTCAAGCTTCAATCCTTGACCCTACCTAAGCAAGGCAAGTCTGGCAATTCAGGACTACTCGAACACTCTATCTCACACAAGTTTTGCTCTGCAGCCTCTCGAGGAGTACGCTTAAAACCCAGGCGAAAACGCAGTTAGGACGTGAGTTTACTTCAGCCTCTGGTGTTTCGCGCGCATGCCTGGACTTCAATTTTTCCTGAAATTGCGCTCTCGCTGTGGTTTCGCACGAATGCATGTAGAACTCCTCATTCTGAAATGTGTAAAATGGCATAGGCGCGTTCAGGAGCCGTCACCTTGTTTTTGCTTGTTTCTGTCTGCTTCTGGGGTGTGTGAGGGAGGGGGGGGCTAGTTTCTATCCAGCAGTCCTAGGAGTAGCAGTGCTACTAGTCGTACTTTTAGTTTTGCTGCACCAACCACCCTTGCTATGCTGCTGCTGCTGCTGCTGCAGCTCCCTCCGCTGTTGCACCTGTACTGCATGTTTTACAACAATATACTCACCAGATAGATTGCGATTGCAGACCAAGACCTGCGCGGTGCCAGTCGTTTCTGCTCAATGTAGGTCGTAGGCCAGGCTTCACGCATCCCAAGGTAAGCCAGGGTGAAAGCACGGGGTCAGGGGCTCTTGAACCCTCACCATAGTATACGATCATCCAGTAATAGTATACTTTTACAAAGCGTCTGAGCCCAAGCCCTCAAGCTCCAAACAAACATCCCAAGCGTGCAAGCAACACAACCTCGAGCTAGAAGCTTAAAACCAGCATCCCAGGCTCTGGCGAAACAGTGCAAGCCCCAAAACCTTCAAGTTCAAAGAACATCCCACGACCTTGTTCTCGCTTCCGCAAAACCACGAATAACACAACTTCCAAAGATGAAACAGTGACGAAAGAAAAACCCGAAAACTGTAGCGGTTGCCCAAGGCTCTTTCTCAAAACAATAGAACTGAAAAAGCAGGAATCATCCGATTAATTGATTACCTCGGTAAAACGACCAGTTTGCCCTAATGCCCCCCAAAGACTGGCAAAGGCATGGCAACACCGAAGCCCCACGAACCCAAACAACGACCGAAATCCAAAAACGCCGTTCCATCAGGAAAACTGTAAAGACATGCTGCTTCCCATTGACATTGAAGCCATGAAATGCAAAACCGCGCTTTCGCCGAGGCATATACACCAAAAACACGAATTCCAAAGATGAAACAATGACGAAAGCAAGTCCCGAACACTTTCCAGGTTGCGCAACGATGTCTCCAAAACAAGAAATAATAATCCAGAAAACATCATTTTGCCTCGGTCAAATTGTCATTTTGCCTTACAAAGTACCCCTGCCATCGCGCGGGTCGTTTCATGTGGCGTTACCTGTTTGAGCGAGCTTCCAGGCCTCAGCGGAGCCGCAAGAAACGCGCAAGGGGAAAGGCTACAGTCAATATATCAAGGCCTTGGGGCCTTGGGCTCGAATCCCAACATCGACACCGAACCGCGCCGATACCAAGCAATACTACCAATACCCCATCGCTGAATACTCGGTAACAAATCGGAATCGATCGAACCGGCAAAAAACATCCATGGAAACCAGGTCTGGTGGAGTCAAATTTTCGCGGCTTTCAGCCCGAAGACTCCAAAAAAGCGACTCCCTGCGCTCGGGCCGCCGAAACGTGGGGGAATCGCGTTTTCGCGGTTTTCAGCCCTGCTCGGGCTCTTTGCGTCTTTCAGCCCTAAAACCTCCAGAAACGCGACTCCCCCGCGCTCGGGCCGCCGAAACGCAGCAAAACACACATACCCCGACCAAAAGAAACAGCACACCATGTAAACCATTATCATCCTAAATTTTGGGAACCGAACGAACCGCGAACCGAACCGATGAACCGCACAAATGAAACCGAACCGATGAATCGAACCGTGCCCTATGAAACCGAAACCGAACCGACTGCTTCCTGGTCACTGCACAGCATTCAACGATAAGACTTGCTTGCTGTGCAATTTCTGGACAGATGCTGCAACCATACCTAGATAAGACAAGACATAAGGTCATAAGTCATAAGGTCCTCTGAAGTTGAGTCCAAGGGACATGCAGCCAAACCTGGTCAAGTGCTTGCCGAAAGGGATTCTGCATATGCAAGCTTCGTACACGGCTGAGGTAAGGCAGATACGCCGATATGCTGCGAGATTGGGACTTGCAATTTTTGGAGGACTGGCTGGCACACTAGTCAGCATCTTGCCGCAAAGAGGCAATGAGAGACGCATGGGCGTAGTTTTCCTGTTTAGAACAAAAGATAACTGCCACTCTGCACCATGCTCGTTGCGAAGCTCCAGAAGGACAACACAGCTCAAGACATGACTTGTGTTACATGGCACGTCCTGGGCGAATGCCTGCACCGCAGGCAAGTCCGGTGTCAAAATGATGCAGTACAAGTTGTCGTTGTGCTTTGCAACAGCTGAATCCTTGGGTTTCAGTGTGACATCACAAAAAGAACACCGTAAAGAGGGCCCGCGTCCGAGCTTGCCCGTCGGAAAAAAAAACTCCGAGTACTCGCTCTTGCTCTTCCTGTGCTCAATCTCAACTAGGTTGGTGCGCTGATGGCATTCCTTTCCTGATTGCTTGCTTCTCATTGCTGTATGCGGTTGCAGGGAGAGCTCCCTTAGTGTGTCGTTGCATGTTGTAGGTAGCACTCATCTACAGGACAAGCGACTCTAGAAACCCGACTGGTTTGAGCCGGATTGAGATCAACCTGATCCCTGGACGACGCTTTTGCAAGGCTGCAAAACATCCAGCAGCAACTGCAAACATGCAAGCCTTTGCCAAACAACACCAAAGAACATGCCCTGAGAGTGGAATGACGAAGACCGTGTCTGAGAAACTTCGTTCAACGAAGGGGCAGTGACATAGGGACATTTTGCCAGGATTGCTTCCAGCCCATCCAGATCTACCCGGAAGCCGCGGACCTTCACAACCTGCAAAAAGTCGTCAGGAAGGACTCGACTATTTCGATCTTTCTAGGTTGGTGATGCATGCCAGCTCTCAAGAGATGCTTCTAAAATTCTGCTGCCTTGTCCACACGTCCCATTATGAAGAGATATCCGTCTCCTCGGATGTCCATCAAACTGCAAATGCTTCGAGACTATTCTGCACGACGCCTGGTTGCGGCTTGAGAATATGTGAGTAGGGAATACTGTGCCGAATATGCGTGTGATTCCAATGAGCCTGCATGAGCAGGGCTGCAGAAATCGCCGGAGCATAGCTTAAAGAGGGCGATATGTTCGTCATTGCTGGTCTGGCTCCCTGCTTCTGCCACAATCGCCGAGCCAAACCATAATTACTCACAAAGCTGTACCTAGATGGCTTGGTTAACTGCAACAGAATCACTGGAAAGCTACAGGGGCTTGAAGAAAGAGGCTTTTCAGCAGCTTTCGGGACATGATGGATTTGCAAGGTGGCGACACATGGAATATTGGCAGGTGGGCTTACATGAACTGTGGAAAAGCCTGACTCGTACTTGTCCGCTGTGCCTTGGTGGCTGTTGGTGTCGGTGTCTGCGTGTCTATTCGTCTGTGTGTGTGTATGTGTGTATGTGTGTCTCTATATGTGCGTGCTTGCATGCGTTTGTGTGCGTGTCTGCCTGTCTGCCTTCCTGTCTGTCTGTCTGTCTGTGCTGGTGGAAAGACGCCTTTGGACCTACTCGCAACAGAAGCAGAGTCTCTCATCTGCACGCGGTCTCCTGGATGCAGCGCATTTTCTTGTGCTCAGCTCGCGAGCAGGTGGGCTTGTGGGATGCGACATCGGGGTACACACCTGTCACAACTCCGTCAACAAAGTCCTGTGTGGTACACGTTGGAAATCCCATCCGAGGACGAAGAGAAGGCATTAGACCTCCGTGTACAACACAAAGGCTCAAGCTGCTTCACAAAGATCTTCCTTCTCAGACATCACCATGTTATACCATGTCGGCTAGCGCCAGTACTACCGCTGAGCAGGCAGCTTTGCCGGAGGCAGGTATCCGGAGGCAATGTTCCATCCTTGGATTATAAGCTCCTGGTCAAGGAAGGGCCTATGTCGGTGGAAATGTGTGGCATCTGGAAATGCTAGACAGGCAGGTTGGGGCAGAGCATGATCCTCATCTTGGATGAGGAACTTGTTGTTCCACGACAAGCGGTCGTCCGTTAACGGCGCGTAGAGCATGTCAATTCCTTGCGCTTCGTTCTGACAGAGGGAGAGGCAGAGGGTCAGCACAAGGTCACCAGGGCACGTAAAATCTGTTCGGTGATCTTCAGCATCGCGATGTCCGAAGCCTGAAAGGCCAGAGTCTGCAGGTCTCCAAAGGAAAGCCTAATTACCAAGTTTAAACTCCGAGGCACTGTTTCCGTGCAAGCATAGTTCGACAGCAGCTCGACCTGAAGTAATGGCAAATGAACCGTCGTGGTACGAGGCAGCATGGAGCTACGGCTGCTTGATAACAGGGCCACGAAAGCTAGGGGAAGGAAGCGTAGCCCGGAAAGTCAAGCGAATCTATTGCCGCACGGCACCACGACTCACTCTAGCTTGGCAGAGGCTTGGCATAATCATGATATACACAAACGGACTTCAATGCACAAGAAAAACTGGCTCCCCTGGCAATTTCTGCCGGCACATGCTGACAGTTGTTGTGAATTTCACTTGCAAAAGATGCAGAAAACTTGTTGAAAACGTGGTGCTTGAAACCTGCCAAGTAGACACATTCGGCCGCGCAAAGAACAGATAAGAATGCCGTGGCGCTTGAATCGGCCAGGTCGACACTCTATGCGAAGACAACAGATGCACTTGCCATGGTTGATCGAGTTCTTCCAGGTCGGCGCACTAAATCTGCATAAATAATGCGCAGAAGTCAGGAAACACCAATGGGCAAACTACAAAATCGCAATGCCGCAACTCCTGCAATCGCCATGTTGCAAAAAAATGAATTGAAGGGAGCGGGAGGCGGGTCTTCAAGGGAGGGGAGGGGTCTCCCAGTGGTGGCAGGCGCACCCCACCCAATTCTTCAACTGTTGTTAACTTAAGGACCAGACATCGTCCTAGCGGGCTTTTCACTTGGGTCACTACTACTTATGGGTGCATTGCAAGCGATATCCACAGAGCTACGAGTAGCTTTCGTGACTGGACGCCGTGTTTCTGTTATGGTTGAACAGAAAGTTCCCGCTGCCCGAATCTTCTGCGCTCACATTTCTTTGCTCAGGCTACGGGTCACCAAAGCTCGTGCAGCTCCCCCTAGTCCTCACAGGTGACCATCAGTGCTCACCAATAACCTACACAAGCGCAGAGCATGAAAGGCTGCAGACAGTGTCGATGTGTCTCCTAATTCCGATCATCCCAGGCACGTGCGGATACCGTTCGCACCACTGACGAGCAGTTGCCATCGGCAGGCCCTCGCCTGCGGAGATCATAACCTGTGAAGAAAAGCTGCAAAGAGAAAGAGGCAAGAGCGAGTCTTAAAGGGGGCAGCTTTTCGTCGATGCCACAGCTGCGGAGGAGCCAGGCCTTGAGACTGCTAGGCAGCTGAACTCCAAGTGCCATTAGCCTCGGGTGTCTGCGCAACACTACTTTGCCTTTTGCATCCTTTTGCTGTGTCCTTCCAGCCACTAAAAATCACTAAGGCACCCTGGCCTAGGGGAAAACGGAGCCGTACAAGGTGACTGCAGTCTGGCAGCGTCGAAATCTGGCCCGGTGTCAGGCAGTTGCACCGCGCCACCCTTGCGTCAGGCGCATTGCCCCGGACTGCACATCTTTGCATGTCAGGCTCAACCAAAGAAAAAAAAGAGGTTGCCTATGTTTCTCGAAATATTTCATCATGGGCTCGAGGTCGACATTCCTTGGTTTCTGTCCACATAAGTCCAACACAAATCCTCGGAGAGATAGACATAATGTACAGGTCACAGCATACTCAAGCGTGCCTGCACATGTCTTGCGGTTGCACTCAGGCCGCTGGTCTCCTGTGTAGTGTACTTAGATGTACAGTACTTAGTGCGCTGATGTTCGGTAGTCGCAGTGTTCTCCGCTGTTTCCCGGCAAAACAGGCAATGCTCCGCGTGCGAATGTGCTTCCAGCCGGTGGGCATTTTGCTTCGACAACAGCCCTGCAATCCGCGGTAACCTATGCCCTGCGTCCCCCACCCGGCTGCGGGCTCTGCATCTGGCTTTCGAGTCGTCACGATGCTCCAACGTCGCGGACAACTCGGCGCTTGTGCATGCAGGGCACACCATATTCGGACTTCATAAGTGGCAACGAGAAGTGCTGTCAACAAGCTACCAACTTGAGCGACATGTCTAGTGTATACTGTACTGTACACCCTTCCACCGTTCGGACCAGCCAATGGTCACAGTTACCAAGCACTGGCAAAACCTGGTTAATGAGGTGGACTCACCCTTTCCTTCTGAATCACTGTCTCTGTGTCCTCTTGTGGCAAGCCTGAGGAACCGCGAGTTGCAAAAACTCGTTACTGCTGTTGTGTGACAGGTCTTGGGTAGTTCCAATTCCAAGGGTCTGGGTAAACAAAATACTGTGGAATGGGCGGGGCTTTTGTTTTCACTCCCCGAAAAAGCTCCTCATGCTAACTTTCTCGCTGGCTTTTTTCGCGCCCTGTTTAGGTCTTCAGGGTTTGGGTTCTAGGGCAAAAGGAAGAAAAGAACTGTCAAAAAGATAACAAAACAACCTGACCGGCCATACAGAGTTTTTTTCACGCCCTGGGTTTGGGGTTTCACGGCCGAAGGAACAGAAACATGTTTAAGAGGGCAAACAGCTACCTTCTCGGCCGTACAAGGTGTTTTTTTGCGCCCTGGATTTGGGGGGTCAAACCGAAGGAACAGGAGAATAAACGGACATGAAACAGAGAGACAAAGAGACAACGAGACGGAGTGACAGAAAAACAGAGACACAGAAGTAACTGAAAAAAGAGCACGTGACAGAGAGAAAGAGAGAGTTGGGAACTACAATCTCTGCTCAATGAGTTATCGCCTGCCTCAAAACATGGTCTTCATTCACTCAAGCAGACACTTGCATGTTGCAGCGACAGCTCGTATGGCTGAATGTCCCTACCCCCGGCCCCCCGCGCGAATGCGGCCACTTCATATTCCTGCATTTCCGAATAGTTCCGTCTTGCTTCCATTTCGATTCACAATCCATGATTTCCGGATATTCCATTACTTCCGGAACCGTGTCCGGCTCTCCCATCTTTTAGGTTACCTCATTTCCGGAAATTCCCGTAATTCCATCATGTCTGGATATTCCATCACTTCCGGATCCATGTCCGGATTTTTCCGTCTTCTAAGTTCCCTCATGTCCGGAAATTTCCGTCATTCACATTCCATCATTTCCGGATATTTCCGCCTTTCTCCCATTTTGGCCGGCCGGGACGAGTTTGATCCAGGCCTGTTGTCTTTAGAGGCAAACCCAACACTATGTCCTGTTGGCAATTATTACATCATTTCCGGATGACTCCGTTGCTTTGCCGTCTTTGCTGTTCCGTCATTTCCGGAAATGTCCGTCTTTCATATCTCATCATTCTTTTATGATTTCCGGAATATAGCGGTGTTCTCCCGTCTTTTAGAATCTTCCATCATTCATATTTCATCCTTGTTTCATCATTTCCGGATTACTCCGTCGTTTGTCCTCATAATTTCATCATTTGCGGATTATTCCGTCGTTTTCCCGCCTTTTATGTTCTGTCATTTCCGACAATTTGTGTCTGTCATATTTCATAATTTCCGGATTATTCCGTCCTCGTCCGTTTTGGCCGTCCGGAGCCAGTTTGATCCAGGCCTGTTTTTTAAGACTGAAACCCAACAGTTTTTGCTGTTGGGAATTTGAGAACAACCAGCAAGCCGCTCGAAACGGACTAGAGAATTTCAAGAGAAACTTTTGAGATTGAAAACAAGGGGCAATGTGATTACAGGTGGTTCTCAGCTGCTAAGCAAACGCCTATAAGCTGCCCAGCACTGCGCTTTTCCACGCTGTCATCATCTGCGTAACTAAGTGAACTCAAGGGGCCCCTGCATTTGGGCCGCATGCCAGCGGATGTTCGCTGGCTCATCTGCACACACACATGACACAACGGAGAAGAGCAATCTGCACGTGAATTTACAGCTCCCCGAACTCTGTTCGAAGTTGTGTCATCGCTTGTTGTAACCGAGCTGTTCACGTTCTTTACGTTTCTCTTCGAGAGCCTCCGCCATATCGACGATCTGAAACTCACCGCTGTCCAGGAGCTCATACAGGGCTTTCATGTTTGAACCTTTCTTCGTCAGGCCATCTACAATCATCTGTGGATGAGGGATCCACCGAACTTCACCCGCAATGGCGTTCATGTGTTGCCTGACCACTTGAATTTCCAATCCCGTCCGCTTGTCCTGGGAGGGACCTGTCGTTTCTCTCGACAGATGGTCAAACAGGGCCTTTGCGTCAATGATGCATAGGCTCGACTTTAGTCCATCGCTTGAACAGTCTGGTGCCATCGCGATCATGCGATTCTTCTTGAGTCTCTCTTCCCAATCCACCAGCTCGAAGTTCACATCGGTAAGCTCGTTGAACAACGTCACAATCCAGCTTAGCTCCCCAAGACCTTTGCTCAGACTTTGGGTCTCCGCCGCCAAGGTAGAGTTCACCACCTTCTGTATCCTTCCGCTTCTCCATGAAATCATTGAGCACGGAACCCGATAACCCTCATTTGAGCTTCTCATCGAAGGCCAAGACGGCATAGGCTCCTTGGCTGTGTCCTGCATGGGCGTTCCCGAAACTCGCGTCGGATATCACACCCCATGAGAGCCGCTCCATGTCGATGCTCCGAATGCGGATGGTCAACTCAGGCCTCTCCTTTAGCAGCTTGACCGCGGCGTTCACGTCCAGGATGTCTTGTACCACCGGTCGTGGAAAGGTACTCGCTCCGAGAGATGCTGCTGCCGCTGCATCCGGTCGTCCCTCTTTTGCAAGCCAGTTCAGCGCGCCAATCACCGCCCGCATCTGGTTTATCTCGCTGTCGTTGGCCAGAGCCTTCGGTTCTGAACGTCGTCCTTTACTCAGCTGCACTGGGCTCAACCTCTCGCACACGAATTTGTGCATATCGACTTCAAACTCGTAGTTCTCTTTCTGGCGGATCCTTCGGCCGTTAAAGCCCACGCCATCCTTGGCCAACATCACGTCTTCGTATTTTCCAAACTTGAACTTCTGCTGAAGCTGTTGCATCTTTTCACTGTGGACGCTGTTGCCAAACGTAAACAAATCATCGACCTCGACTGCGATTGCCCCATTCAAGACACCTCGTGATTGATGAAAGTACACAGTCGGGTCCATGACCGATTCCCTGTACCCTAATCCGAGTATGGCCTCACGCAGTGTGCGTCTCCAGTGTTTGGGAGAGTCGCCTAAGCCGTACACTCCTGCCACTATTTCCACCAGTTGTAGTTCATGAAGTCCTTGGATTCCTCCTCGAGGCAAACTGGCGTAGAGCGCTCCGTTCTTACGAACCAATGGCAAACTCTGGCAAAAGGCATTTTTGAGATCTCCAATGGTCGCTTTGTATCGCATGCTCGCTGCGATCTGGAGCAAAACTCCGAAAGAAGTAGTGTTCAGTGTCGGCGCATGCCGATCTAGGTCCAACAAATCTGGATCCCGATCACCCCGCAAGCACCACCTGCTCTTCATAGTCTCCGGATCACCTGGTTGCTCTCCCGGTTTCCAACGTCTCACCATACGTGATGGGATAATCCTGTCTTTCTCCGGGCCGTTGCGAATCTCAAGAGACCGTTCAAGGTCCAACACCCGGATGGCTCCAGTCTCGACAACCTTGTCCCATTCACTGCGGTCTGTCTTCTGCCATGCCGGCCATTCCTCGGGAGTAATCTCGTGCTCGAAAACTTCTCCCTGCCCACGTGCTTTTGTCGCCAGATAGTTTTCAAGGTTCACCTCCTTGTTGGAGAACACCGTAAAACCAACCCATGATCCCTTTGTTTTCCCATTCTTCTTGCGCTCTTTGAACCATAGATCCGTCATCTTCTCCACCGAGCCATCGTCCTTGACCATGTAGGACTGTCGATGCTTCAGTCTTCGTGGCATAAGCGTTCACTTGATTTTGTTAGGGTTGCACAAACGATCTCTGGGTAGGTGATGTCGACGAACGATCACGTTGGGATTCACAAACTCCCACTCGTCCTTCTCGAACTTCCACTTGCCCTCCTCGAAGTAGAACCATCCCCTTTGTCCTTGCTCGGACTTTGACTCGACAAAGTACGGGCTGCTGGCGGGCTTTCGATCTGCAAGCTCTCTCACTGCTCTGTAAGAGGGGCTTTTGAAGTTCCCGTCCAGCTCTTCATTGCGTTGCACTGACCTTGCTGTTTCAGGAGTCAAAGCCCGCTGTGGAGTAGGAAGAGGTTCGGGCTCCGATTCAGTCCGCACTCTTTGAAACTCACTCGAGGGTTCAGTGGGCGGCGCTTGTAGTACATCAGGTAGTAGGGCATCTTCCTCCACGTTCAATGACGGGGAGTAGTCCAGCTCCTCATCTTCTGGTACTGGAACTTGAGCTGGATCCTGTACTCGAGCTCGCCTTGCAGGCCTTCCATCATCTGGAGGATCACCAGGAGGTAGTCCACCACCAACTTGTTCATCCTCTTCACTAGGGGGAAATCCCTCCTCCGTCATGTCGCGGTAGGTTCGCTTCATAGATGTCCTTCCCAGTTCTTCACGTAGGGCTTCCATTTCATCTGCCAGCATCTCCTTAGCCACCTGTTCTTCACTGGTAGCATGTCTGCACTGCTCTCGGCTGACCTTCCACAACTCGCCCTTCATTGAAACCCACAAGCTTGGTTGCTCAACAGCCAACACCACTCCAGGACCAACCCAAGAAGGTTTCCTGCTTTCGTGAGCTTCTGGGGTCATCACATGACGTCGTTTCCTTTCTCTCGGCTGCCTGTATACATACACCGTCTCACCAGGCAGGAACTCTATGGGGATGCGGGTCCTGGCGTTCTTGGCTCGGGTGATCGCTGTCTCGGTCTGGGACTTGATGTAGGCTTCCTGTGCGGCCTTCCTTATTTCAAGCACTCTCCTCATCTCATCTCCCGAGCTCTCAATGACTAGCTGCGGGTCCAGGTGGTCGTCTGAAAGAAGAGAGCCTGGAAGTCGTAGATTATGTCCAATCTGCCGCTGCATAGGGCTAAAGCCACTTCGATTCCCGTACCTGTTGCGTGCACTCTCCACCTCATA
Source organism: Symbiodinium sp. CCMP2592 (assembly GCA_905221615.1). NCBI lineage: Eukaryota > Dinophyceae > Suessiales > Symbiodiniaceae > Symbiodinium > Symbiodinium sp. CCMP2592. The sequence goes on along the minus strand of CAJNDT010003935.1, from coordinate 585,903 downwards.
CATCAAGGTTTTGATTTCTTCCCACGAACTGACAAAGGTGGACTCCCGGGCCTTGTCATAGACCTGCTTGTAGTGAGCACCTGCACGTTCGGTTTTGCCAGCCTGCCATGGTGATCTTGCCGCAGTGTGACGAATCAGCGCCCCTGATTGTCCGGCCAACTCAGCAAACTGACCTCTGAACTCGGTTCCCAAATCCGCCACTATGACCTCTGGGATTCCGAAGGTCCTTGCCCAGGTTCTTTGGAAAGTTCTCCAAGCGTGGGTAGCTTCGGTGTTTTTGAGCCGCTCCACCATTGAGTAGCCCGTTCCCCAGTCCACAATGTTCAACGCAGGAAAGCTCTGTCTGCGGTCCAGGCCACTAAGGAAGATCACGTCCACACCCACCACTCTTCCAGGTTCGTACATCCTAGGCAGGACTGCTGGTCGACTCGGCTTGGGTCTGGGCTTTGCATTGCACACATCACATGCAAACTTCGTCGCCATGTACCTTATCAAGTGGGGTTTTGCCCTGGCAATTCTCAGCGACTTAGCAAGCTCTCGTGGCGCAGGATGACCCATATTTTCATGAAGCTTTTTCAACAGCCTCTTCTCCTCCTGTGAAGGTTCGAGCTCGGAGTTCGGATCCTGAGGAAGAGGGTCTGGATCTGGTAAATCTAGATCACCCTCAGGTACTTCATCTCCCACAGGTTCTCCATCATCTTCCCCAACATAAACTTCAGAGTTCACGTTGTCCACACATTGTTTGGAACCATTGAACATGTAAACGAAGTTCCGTCGTGGCAATGGAAACCCGAGCTTCTTCAGCTCGTTCAACTTTTGCGGGTCCACCTGGTCCAGCGCTCGTGACGTAAACGCACTCACCACAAACCGCTGTCCTGACCACTCTTCTGATCCATGCCACTTTTTTGGGTCAAACTTGTTCACCTTGTAGTGGATGTCGTTGATTTTTCCTTGGACCCATTCGCCGTTGTCTAGCTTCTTCCAGACAGCCTTGTACTTGCCCTCTGACTCGGCACCACTATCTTCCGTCCACAGTCCTCCTCCTCTGTGCTTGCCCAAGCTGTCCCGGCATTCTGTCCCACAGCAATTGAGGTCCAGGTAGCCTGCTCCATGCCTTGGCACTTGCATTGGTACTTCATGACTTCGTTGATGTAGGAAGTAAGGTTGGGCAGATCCTTGACAAGCTTCGTAGTGCCATAGTGGTTGCCATGCGCGTACAGGCCAAGAGAAAAGTATCTTCCACTCATTGAGCTCTTTCGACCTCTTGGTTGTAGTAAAGGAAGTGTGTTTAGCACTGACTCCAACGATGTCATAGAAAAGTCCTTCTGTCGTAGTAGATGTCGTGCTCTCTCTTCAGTCCACATAGCAGTAGCCCTAGTCCCGTAGACATGGCTTTGGTGACCCCCGTGCTCCTGACACACATCGTTTGACAAAGGACCCCCGTGCTCCTGACACACATCAAATAAAAGCGACTGGTGTGCCTTGGAATTCTGTTGAAGATCGTCGGTGTCCTCGTGGAAAACAAACTGGTTCTCTAAAACCTCTGACATCTGCTCCACATCCACCTCATAGACTGACTGAGCTTCGCACTCCACAGACTGGTGTGCCTTGGAATTCTGTTGAAGATCGTTGGTGTCCTCGTGGTTCAGCACCCGGTCCTCGCTCATGACGTGGTAGAGCTTGTTGGCAAACTCAAAATCGTTACTCCACACACGCTCTTCTGAAGGAAGCATACGGTGCACCATGCTTTCTCCCAGGTTCCAAAGGTCATCTTCGACCCTCTCAGAAACCTCTGAGCACATCACTGCAAAGGTTTTGCCTTGAGCATGTTGCCACTCTGCCGCTTCAACTGCTAACTCGTGTGACCCTTCATCTCGATTGGGCCTCAAGATCAGCAGGTTGGGGCTTCGGTTTCTCAACTCGGTCCAAAACTGATTTGAGCAACACGGATCCAAATTGGCCATCGCGTTGTCATACTCAACAAAACAGCTAATTGTTGCAGGTGATACTGCCTCCAGCACTTCATACTTGACTGTGGAGCTGCTGGCCTTGGTCGCATTGTCCAGAGCCTTCATTGACTTCTTCTTTTCGCCAGCAGTAAGGGCCTTGAGCTTGCCATACTGATCACTCCACATCGTCATACTTTGCAAATCGTCAAACACAGCCAAAAACTTCCGATCACGTAACTCACGAGGTAACCAACCAAACTGATGCACCCAACTGTAGTTAGACTCATCCCAAATGTAGTAATCTCTTGACAAAGTCATCATCCACGGTGCTGGGGCACGCAAGCAAAATGCCTGCATTTGCTTCCGCCTTGCCTGGCGTAGCTGCGGTCCCGTGCTAACCAAGCAACTGTTCTCAGGACCCACTTCTGATGGCAACCCGGTCCTCGTCATTGGGGATCCTGAACCATCTGAAAGCCATCCATTGATCCCATCTCCGGATTCTGGGCCATCTGCCACTGCTGAGCGAACCCTTGCATCCACGCGAGCTGCGTTCGGAGCTCCTCCAGCTCCCGTTGGTGAGCCACCGCCTGCGCATTCATCATGGTCTCCATCTGGTTCCTCACCTGCTCGACATTCTCGCGGTTCGCCTCCACCTCCATCTGAAGTGGCTCCTGCATCTGCCCCGCGCTCCGGATTCTCTCCTGTTCCATCGGGTCCCACAGGAAGAAGTCGCACAGGCGTTGACGGCACCGGTAGAAGTGCCTGCCCTTGGTTGGTCCCGCTTTCCGCACTTCCCACTTCGTCGCTGGGTTCTTGCAGTTGCACACCACCAGCTGCTCCTCGGATCCTCGGGCCAAGCTCGCGCCATCCACCATTGGAGGGTTCCTCACCGCCATATTCTTTTCCATCTCGGCCTGGGCCAGCTTCTCCGGGTTGAGGTACTCCCATCTCGCCTTGCATCTGCCGCACCAAATCTCCTTGGAGTACTGATTTCCAGCCCCTTTCAGCTCGTGCGCCGGGTGTGTGCACTCCGTCATCGAAGTAGTCGGGGCATCCTTGGTTTTGCGTTGACCAAGATACGGTGCCACCTTGATCACCCGGGCATACTCCAAATGCTTCTCGCTGGGGGCCGAAGAGGTGGTCGGAGGGGTAGTAGGTGACCTGGTATCCGGCATTGGAGAGGTTCCCAGCCCCAAGAGCCGCAAAGACCCATCTGGCAGCCATTCGGAAACCCTTGTTCGGAGATTCACCAGGTGCATCAAGTCGCACAGCCGATCTCCTAGGCACCTCCACCTCTTGATTGCCCTTCTGCTGCGTAGCACAGCAGCTGGCGGTCCTCCGGGACGCATCGGTTCGTCCCTCGTCCTCTGGTCCAGCATTCGGTGCAGGAGGAGATTCGCCATTGTCGTCACCGATGTCGAATTTGAGAGTCTTCACACTGCTACCCTCGAGAGGATACATGCTCTGGTTGAGAAACCCAGTGGTCATGAGCACGTATTCATCATGCTTCAAACTCTGCGAAGCAGCAGCATGTGGCAGGCTCCAACCCTCTGGTGCATAAGAAGTCACAGAGATTGACATGTGTCCTGAGGGCAAGCTGTGCATCGGTGTTTCAACCCGGTAGGCCTTGAGCTGGAGCACGTCGCGATCCAAGTCCACGATCGCCCTGAGTTGCCGAAGTAGTCTTATCGGGAGCAACAAGGGCACGTTGTCTTGCACCACTGTCACTTCTAGAAGACCATTCACTCCAGCGATGCCAATCGGAATTTCGGCGATGCCTATCACCTTTGCCTTGCCTCCCACACCACTTGCCTGAGCCTTCTTCTGAGTGTTCCACCTTATCTGAAGCCCAAAGCTGCGCAACGCCTCGGTCAGCTGTAGCAACGCCGCCTTGCCGACCAATCCGTCCTGGGCCGCCGTGTCGACGATGCCTTCGCCAGCGGTGGTGGTTACCCCAACAAAGGACTCAGGATTCTCTGCCGGGGGCTTGTCGGGCAATGCTCTAGCACTCTTTCCCACCACTGAGAACATAAGGCGGCCAAACGTGGGAATGTAGGACATGTAGCAGTCGGACCTGTTTTCGCCAAAGAAGCTGCTCGAGTCCATACGGTCAGCGGGAGTAGTCTCGACATAAAAGCCCGAACGAGCGGAGGGTGAGGAAACCGACGACTGAGTAGTCGAAGGTGCCGAACGGTATGTGGACTGACGGCCACGTTCATCTGGAGGGTTTCGGCATTCACGGGCCCAGTGGCCCACCACTCCGCATCTGGCACATTTCGTACGAAGTTTCAAAAGGTCGACATGGACCTTGGTGCCCTTCCCACTGAACTTCATGGGATTCTTCGGAGCTCCCTTGATATCCAGCACAGGCTTCTGCTTCCCAACTCCTTTCCCACGATCTTTTCCATGATCACGCTTTCCACCTTTCCCGGTGGGGAAATAGCCTCGGCTGTTTCGCTGATCCCTGATCGACTTGCGGATGTCTTGATAGGTGGCCAAGGCTTCCATCACATGCTCCTCCTCGTATATCTCTTTCAAGTCATCTTCACCAATGTAGACGTACTCTTCATCGAGGTCGGAGTCCGCGACGTCCTCCTGCTGGTGGTAAATCTCGGCCATCTCGCCGTGAGGGTCCTCAGTCTCTTCGTCGCCCTCGGTCAAGTAGTGAGCCGACTTCCTCTTTACATCAAAGGCACCCTTATCTAGTCGTCGAAGATTGGTCACCACTGTTTTTCTATCATACTTGCCAGCGCCCCAAGTAAGCAGTTGACTCTCCTGTACATCCGAAAGATTCGCATGCCTGAACATCACGTAGCCAACAGCGATGTCGTGCAACTTGACACCTTGGCGTTCCAGCTCTTTCATTGCATGCTCCATTCGAATGACGTAGTCACTGAAAGATTCCTTGTGGGATCGGAGGTTGCCGTAGATCGCGTCCTCAAAGGCCTTCGGCAGCGACACCTCCAAATGGGGCGAGTAGTGCTCCTCGAGCACCTTTAGCAAGTTTTCGAGTCCTTTCTCGCAAGCCAACTCTTCAAACGTTAGTCCGTCCGCCACGGCTCTCGCTGAGCCCTCCAGTTGGCGCCAGACTTTCACTCCCCACTTCTCCTTGGGGACCTCGGTCTCAAACTTCCAAAGGTCAAGCTCTTTCTTCCACTTTGGATAAGCACGATCGGGATTTCTCCCATCAAACGCCGGGGGTGGATCCCGGTCTCTCCAGCTGGTGCCGTGACTCGGTGCAGAGCTCTGCGGTTGGCTCCCCTGGATCTCTCCGCCGCCTGGCATACTCAACCGGCAGCTCCGCTACCACCTGTGATTACAGGTGGTTCTCAGCTGCTAAGCAAACGCCTATAAGCTGCCCAGCACTGCGCTTTTCCACGCTGTCATCATCTGCGTAACTAAGTGAACTCAAGGGGCCCCTGCATTTGGGCCGCATGCCAGCGGATGTTCGCTGGCTCATCTGCACACACACATGACACAACGGAGAAGAGCAATCTGCACGTGAATTTACAGGCAAACTGCTCGAAAGAGACTAGAGAATTTCTATAGAAACTATAGAGATTGAAAGCAAGGAGCACACCGCTCGAAAGGGACTTGAAAATGTCAGAACAAGAAGCAAGAGACTTAGAGAATTTAATAGCAAGGAACACACCGCCCGAAAGAGACGAGACATTTTTTGACGAAGGATCAAACCGCTCGAAGAGTAGGAACAAACAAGCCGTTCGAAAGAGACCAGGGAACTTTAGAAAGAGGGACGAACGGCTTCAAAGAGACTGGAGAATTTGGGAACAAGGAGCAAACCGCTCGAAGGGAACTAAGGGACAGAGACTAAAGAATGAGAACACGGAGCAAACCGCGTGAAACAGGCCAGAACGTTTGAGAACGCGGAGCAACCCGCTCGAAAGAGACAAGAAAAATTGAGACAAAGAAGCAAACCGCTCGAAAGGGACTAGAGCGTCTGAGAACAAGGACCGAAACGCTCGAAAGAAACTAGAGGTATCTCGATGATCCGGGCTGCAGAGAGGCCACTGAAAGCCCTGTCTGCTGAGGGGAAGGCTGGACATGGATACGCGGCGACTGGACAGGGCGGAGGGCTTGCTTCGGACTCTGTCCATGCATACTCGAGAAGAGAAAAAGCCTGTCCAACAGCACCAAAAAAACCTACGGGGACAAACAAATCTCAGCCCCGGTGGAATTTTGCTTTTCAAGGTCACACGGGTGTCGTCTGGGGGCGGCGATGCCATGAGCTCAGACACATCTTGAAACGGCAAGCCCAAACAAGGCATCAATCCGTAATGCTCGCCGTGGAGTCTGCCAACATGGCCATACCACGCATGTTCCACCAGTTGCCAAAGAAAGTTGCCAATACCAGATCCTTAGTCATATGTGCACCCTGCAAGAATGGTGTCTCGGTAGTCGCCGGAGCGTGAACAACCAGTGCTTGTAGCTACGCTCACTGCACCGGACGCCGCACCTGACAAACAAAACCATGTTTGCAGCAGCGATGAATCTCGAACCAACTGTTTCGGGGCATCGCGCCCTTAAGGGACCCAGCGTGAGGTTTTATGCCCACTCCGTCGTAGCCAACATTTCGAAGCTGTCCAGCATCTTACAAACCTTTGCTGAGGGCTGCTCCAGAAAAGATTGTAGGCATCTCCTCAGCTGACAACACAAAACACACTTCGCAGGATCTTAGGCACAAAGCCTGGGGTCTTGTCGTTCGGGGCGGAAATTTCATGCGACAGTGCCAAGGTGTAATTAGAAGTTGCACGCTGCATGACCCCGTAATATGGGCTCTGCCTCTTGTGCCCTGCTCTGCGCCAGAAGCTTCAGACAACACCATAAGCCAGGCGGCTGCCGGGCGCAGGAAAATGGTAGACGTGCCAAGCCGTCCAGTGCGCCATGCCTGCAGGTCTCTCTGCAATTGCGACGGGGATCGGCCCTTGGAATGCTGACCGAGGTCGGTCTTTGAGGTCTACCGGAAAAAGACAGAGTCAAGGTGCGGAATTGTACGGTTGCAACACCTTTAGGATTTCCAGTGGAGCCAGAAGTGTACTCCACAAAAGCGACGTCGTTCAGATCTCCTGAAGATCTTGCAAGGTGCGTGTAGTGCAGTTGCTGCATGTACCCAACGCCATCCCCAACACTCTCAGTCAGCAAAGTGTCCCTTCACACTGAGCGAAGAAGGAGACCTGCTGCGGTCGAGCGGAATCCTGAGCACCGGCAGAGCAAAACCGAAAGAAAAACGCTGACAGATTCGGTTCTTCTCCGATCTCCAAAACGAGGATCTGATCGACGTAGAAGGTTCTCACGGCCTGTGCGGACTGATGGCCAAATCTTTGCAGAAATGACAGAAGCAAATCGGGCGAGAGCTGCTGCGTAGGCGATTTCACAAGGGAATGCTAGCTTCTGACGGAAGCAACTATTGGGCATTGTACACCAACTGGTCGAGCATGGCTACCGTCATGAGTTGAGTCCAGGACCCGGGCAAAACTGGGCTCCGCCTCGTTGGTCTTCGTTCCTGCACAAGTGCGTGTATCATGTGGGCCCCTGACCCCTCATCATGTCTCGCAACTTCTGCCAAGTTTGCCTGTGCGAGAGCGACGTTCGTCGTAGCCTGTTTTTGAGCTGTGCACCGCCCTGCCCAGGCCCGACCTGCCTGAAATCGTCAGCAGCGCCTGGCGCGTCTGTGGGTTTCCGGTCTACCGCCAGGCGACAGTCTTCCGATGCCCAGCATGAAGGTGCTTGCTGTCCCATTCACTCGACGGGTGTGATCCAAGTCTTGCACGCCGCTGACAATACCGTTTCTCAAGCATTGATGCTCGATGCTCGATCTGAAGCATAAGAACGCCTTTAACGGCCGGTTGGATGCAACTTGAAGACTGCGCCTGGGAGGGAAGATTTTCAAGGCGGAACTTCTGGCTGGCATGACCAGCGTCCTTTGCTCAAATTCCCCAGCCGGAGCCGCGCACATGCATCGCAGCTGGCAGCCAAGATGCTAGAACATGGATTACGAAGCGGCCCGACAGCAAGGCCATGTGGCCTGAGCTGGACGAGGCTTCTGGCCAGATCGACCGGTCAGGCAGCTCTGCAGCTTCTCCATTATGAAAACTTCCCTATTGTGGGCTTCGACAGCAGAGTCATCAAAATACCAAGCTCCAGTGGCATGTGAACATCGGGACATCTTGAACCGTTGACCTCTCAAAACTAAGACGCTCTAGCGGCCCTGCTACCAAATCAAATTGGCTCGTGGTGGCTTATGCTGCCCAGGTCTGACGCATCGATTCTCACACCCACGGGGCCTTCATCGGATTGCAGGCGGTCTTGATTGGGAGATTTCGGCACTCGAACATGTGATTCGATGCTTTCTACGGTCTGCGCAAGCAAGAACAAGGATGGCAAAACTCGCGCAAGAAGCGAAGGTTTAATGTGCGCCTGCTGAGGGATCCAATCCCTCGCTGAGTAAGTAATCCTCAGCTGCTCAGCAATATCGACTGTCTGACCATGTACATGCAATTGCATCATGTCCTGATCTCTGGGACAAAAATACTGCAGTGCTCGGGGACTCCACCATGCACTGCACACACCCTGCTTCATCCGTCTCTGTCAGAGCTTGCAAGCGTCTCTCAAACTGCACGCTGCAGAGCAGTACTCCTCGTAGGTCCACTCGTTGTCCTTCAGGCAAATAGCATCACGACCAGGCAGTGCATGATTCGTGCACCCAAATGACACCTAAGTTGAATGTGCATCTCGCCATCAGCTCAGCATGACGGGTCGCACTGTCCTCGAAAATTAGAGCCACCTGTTTGGGTGTTCTTCTCGCCTGCCTGTACATTGCACGGCTTCTGCTCCGGGCTGTGGGGTCAAGTCCAGGCACGGGTGCTTCAAGCTTCTCGGCGTGCCTCAGGATCATCTCCTGGATCGTAAGCACGTGCCTGCACCAACTACTAGTAGCTCTCAAGGTAGGATGAGAGTGCTAGGCAGTAACTGACTGCGAGAGCAAAACCTGCACATTGGTAAGTCGTACCGGAACAAAAAAGAACCTTAGCTGGAAAGCCAAGATTGCCAAGAGAAAAGGGTGCACCTGGAGCTAATTTCTCGTATCAGCTCCTCCCACGCAATGTCCTGCAAGCACAGTCCCAGTGTGTCAGAACCAGAGACGCCGTCCAAAGGAAGAACTCACTTCTGAACGAAGGGTCACTCTTGCAAGCGATGTGTGCAATCAGAACGGATCGTCAATAGTCTTGACAAACGACCGGCACTGCTTCTGTGTTGTTTCACTCCTCGGAGAAGCAGCCGAGGACTGGCGAACGGGCCGCGAGCGCTTGGACCTTTCGTGTGTCTTTTTTCATCAACACGCAGCATATAAGACAAAACAATCAATAGTAAATCGTATATAAGGCTTTTTCAGGATTCTCCGAAGGTTGCATTCGAAGTAACAAACACCAACCAATGCATCATCCATGCTCGGCGCTGTATCTGTAAGTTCTTTGCAGAATCGACATGCCCCGCAACAAAACAGCCAAAGTCCGAAAGACAGACTTCACACATCTGAAACATCTATGCAGCTCCCCGGCACCCATCCCCGTGACATGCACTCAGGACGGTGCTTCCTCCTCTGGGCCGTGAAGATAGACCTGGCGGGTTTGTGCCGGTCATGACACACGACTGCCAGCCAGCACAGTTGGGCCCCCATGTACCACTGGCACAGAAACTACGCAGATCTACGCAGCATGGGCACGATTTTCTTGATGTTCACGGGAAGTTCAACGCCCGGAGCAGCATTCGATGTAGAACGTCGAACCCAGCCCTTCACCACGGCAGCTGTGGTGCATTCGGCAGCCCGTCAGCAGGATAGTCGGATGTTGCAACGACTTTCAGCGGCCATCCTGATTGAGGCTAAAGTTGTTTCGAGTCTTGGAGACAGCACAGGAAACACGCATCATCTGCCATCAAGACTAGGGCTAGCGAGGGACGAGGGGAAGGGAGAGGGCGCCAGCCTAAGAGCTCTCGTGTTTCGAGGTCTCTACATCGACTGATGGCCCCACAGAAGACATGAACTGGTGCTGCTGGGAAGCTTTCGGAGCCCTCTGGTAATCGTTCCGCAGAGACCAGAACCACGTCCTGGCAACAGGGGTCAGATGCAATCGACGAGGCCAGGTTGCCACCGGCGGTTCCGAGGAAGTCCTGCAAAGCAACTTCGCTGCTTGTAAACCTGGCCAGCGCATGTCTAGAGCAGTGCTCCATGGACAGAAACTCCGGTCTTAATTGACAAGATCACTACAGGTACAGAAACTTTAAGATGCAACCTCCAAGACTCCAAGGGATGGAGTGGCTCGTGACACGAGGACAAAGACGAACGGCTACAACCGCAATGTGATGCGCTGACGGTTGTAGCAGCAGGGTGTCGCGGATCAGCTCGAAGTGGGGGGTGGAGCTCGTGCATAGCATGTGCAGATGACAAGCATCTCGATCAAGAAGCTTGGGCGCAGACGTGGTCTGCAGAAAACCTGCCAAGGCTGGGATTCTGGCACGTCGCTGCTACCGTTGCAAACCTGAAGCATCACCATTGCATCCGCACAAGTCTCCACCGGCAGATACTCAGACCATCCGATTGAGGCCTGGCGGAAGCCAGGACCTGGGTTTACCAGCACGGGTACAGCGCAAAAGATCAAAGAGTCAAAGACGCTTCCGAGCTCTCAGTTGAAGCAACCTGTGATGATCAACAGCCACCGACATCGTTCGTTTACAAGCTTTCCAGCCAAGGCGCATGTGGGGATTGGCGGCAATGCCGGCTGGCGATTGATGGACAAAGCACAAAGCTATGACCACTGCCTAGCTTATGAACTTGGCTTGAAAGATGTCTGAAGGCTCTGAGTGCTGTCTGCTGAGAAAACTTCGTGTCGGGCCAAGCAGCTGCTGTTATTCTGCGTGTCTGGCGCAACTGACTAAGCCGCAAAGCTGTTCCAGACCGCGCGATGTTTATCTTCAATCGTGCTCAACAACTCGAACTCAGACACACTGTTTCTCGAGTTGAAAGTTCAACACAGGCATGATCGAAGAAGATGCTCTTGTATCGACAAGCTGTGTTCGCACGTTTTGGCGTTGGATTGCGGAATGTATAGACTATGCACACCAGGTCAGTTCGACGAAGCTGTAGGGGCAAGCAAACCTACACGACTGATGGCAGCGGCTCTTTTGCTGCCACTGTCGGGCCAAGGCAGTGTTTTCTGGACTGGCACGATGCAGCGGCTGTAAGGCATCCTTCTGTGAGGCTTGGAGTTCAATAGCTTAGATCTGTCTTTGTCTGTTATTCTTGCTAGGCAGAGTGAAATATGAGTATACGTGCTGCATCGCTGCATAACCTCCGCATCACTGCAGCCCTACCAGCACAAAATTCACGAGATTGCACAGCAGAACCTGTTCCAGGCCACCGTGGAATGTTGTGTCCACACTCAAGGGGAACCGCCTGAAGTGCCTCTTGAGGCTTCAAGAGGGAAGAAGGCCGGCCAGCGCCTCGTTGGCCAACCTGAAGTCGGGACTACTGCACATGACTGGTTGAGATCAGCTCCTCGCGAATGCAAAGTGTCGGGATCGAACACAATGAACACAATGTGGTCAGGCTGAAAAGGTTTAGATCGCAGTACCCCACGGCACGGCGGGCAGAAGCAGCGGTCCCGCAGCTCCACTGCAATGCAGTCAATGCGCAGTCACCATTTTCAACTCAAATCGTTCTTTTCACGATCCTGCTGCGGCCGTGTCATGCCGTGTCTTCCGGGACGCCCGGCTCATGGCTCTCGCTCTTTGGGTACTGTACAACCTGATGACTCGCACTCCTGCCACAGTGCAGTGCGGAACTTGTGCTCCCGCCATGGTGCAGTGCTTGTTCTGTGGGCCGATGTGCTCCCGCTTCTGTCTGGCGTGCAGTTTTGGACTGCTAGGTCGGTGCTCTGTCGCTCTCTGGGGTCTACTTTGCCACAATTCGAATGGCGTGTACCTGCGCGCTGTGCAATCCAGCAGCTTTGCATGGGTCGCCAAGGCCCGGTTACCCTACCGTGCTTCGGGCTTGACTTCGGGTCGGCTTCCCCAGTTCCACCTCATCGTGCCCCTGTCCCGTCTTCCGTGGGACGTCCTTGTGCTTTGTGATCCCTCTGGAATCGCAGCTCTGCTCACCAGATCTTGAAACTTGCGGGCAGGCCGGCTTTTCTTCTACGGATCTGCCTCTGACCTGCATGTTCTATTACCGGTACGGAGGTTAGCGGAAATGCAGACCGATTCTACAGTATCTCACAATTTCGGGCCGGGTACTGCATGCGCTGTGCATCCGCAACTCGCCGCATCTGCAGCAAAGCCAATCGTCCTTCCCAGGGATGCGGATGCGAAGCACAAAGCACGACGCTAGATGTACGGGAATTCCCTCATCCCACGTCTCCAAGAGAACCTCTCATCTGGACCGTGCAAGTTGTCCTGCTCGAATGACGTTCTCTTGCTTGGCACTCAGTGTCTGAATGTGGCCAACGCGTGGTAGCCTCAGCAGCCAATCGTATCAAGGCAGCCGCGAAGAACATGGACGGATATGGACGGGTGGGGCTTGCTTATGGCATCCTACTCTGCAGGGCCCGGGGTTTATGGTAGAGCTGTCTGGAATTGTCATACACGGGAAAGGCGGGAAGAGAACAGCGAGACTCCCGGTGCTGGAAACCACGACCGGCGACACTCGGCTGACGAACCTCTGCCGCACAGAGCAGTATCTCAGAAGCGCCTCAATACAGTTGTTGAACCTTGGCTGCCAACTGCATTGTCAATGCAGCGCGCACACAAACAAACAAACTAACTAACAAACAAGCAAACTAGCAACCAACTAACCAAGCAAGCAAGCAAACAAACACACACACACACACACGACATATAATACATGCAGGCACGCGATTTCGACCTCTTCCCCTGCTCCAACCAGCAGGCACTGCCGTCGAAAGTCAAGCGAGTTCAAATTGAGTTGGGACATGAAAGCGCGACACTCCTCATGTTCTGAATGAAGCTGCAGAGCGCCGGACATGCAACATCAGAGTCAATCACGAGCCGCTCGCAAAACACCGAACTGAAACAGCGGCAACAGTACCGTTTTGAGGCTGTGAATACTGTACCGCGACGTCTTTGAGTCCGCATAAGCTTGTGCTGCCATTGCATGGGTGTCTGCAAGCTGCCAGAGATGAAATCATCTTTCGCACACAGTGTAAGCTTCTGCTTCAGCTGGGCACCTAACAATGGGCTCCCAACTCGTGTATTCCGATGGCTGGGGCACTCAGCAAGGCGTATTGAGGCCTCTTGTGCCTCTCTGCCAAAATCACTAGGCAATTGCTGTGCTTCCTGAGAGCTTCTTTGCAGTTGAGCATAGTGGCCTGGCAGAGTGTGTGTAGATGGTGCTGGCTACTTTTGGGCACAATGTGTCTGTTTTGGCGGACGCAGTGCTTTTTCCGGACTCCCCCCTGGCACCAATCGAAATGCAATGACCGTAAAGGCCCTGCACAAGTCAAGCATCGCAACTTTCACGAACATGGTACACGATGGATGCAACAGAAATATAGGAGGCTGTGACAAGAAGCGCATCTTCAAGCGCCGCGATTGCTTCCACAGGCAGGTATCTCCAGACTTGAAGGCAGTAGGCGCGCACTGACATGCCGCTTTCGAGGCAGTCAAGAAACCTGATGCAACCAGTGCAACCGACGCAAGATTTCTCGTCGGAAGAAGGTGACGAAAAAACATGTTCAAAACATGAGGGCTCTGCTGGGTGACGCCTAGGCGCTGTCTATGAGATTCGGCCATACACAGCCGACCCTGGCTTTGCCAGTGCTCCTGCAACGGCCCAGAAATGCCGTCCAGCTTTCGCAGGCCAAGAATGGCATGTAAGGCCGGTAGGAGCGGCGAACTTCCTGGGGACTCGTGCAGAGGGATTCTTACAGAAACCTCACTGCCTACTTCACGCAGCCTCTAAGGTTGCATTTACTTCCGGCCGAAGCGGTCAGAGGTTCCCACAACAGGGATTCCACTGGCCAGTCCTTCCTCAGCCGGCAGCGTGGACCCCCCCCTCCACCTTACAAATTGGATTTCGGGTTGGCAGCCTATGTCCAGAGAGTCTGCTCCCCCCGTCCCTCCCGCCCTTACCCCCTTCCTCGTCTCTTCCTTGCGGTGACGCAAGACGGGCTGGCTTACATCATTCGCGAAGCTGATGCCAAAGCTTGGGAATTCTGGGGCTGTGTCTTGTACTTCGTCGCAAAGCTTGGTTCCCTTTCCAACATATGGGAGGTTGTATACGAGCCCCAGTGAGAGAAGTGTGATACAACTATCATAGTAACCTCTATGGGATAATAATGCAGGGAACGTGCCACCTTTCGCATGGGATTATTGCTCAGAGCCTCAGCATGAAAACAAAAAAAAAACATTGAAACATATTCTGAAGCACATGCGCTCTTTCAACCAAGAACTTATCTGCGTGACCTACCCGTTGCCTTTCGAAACAATGCACCTGCTTCAAGTACAGCCGGGCCGAGGCGGACGACGCGAAGCGCGGGACATTATATCAAGTCTCCCCGAAAGTACATTAGGGGGCTTTTACCATACAGCAGGAGTAGGACGTGTTTCCCTGTTCAGACTCGACTTGTCACGCAGCTTCCGGGCCTTCCGTGTAGATCCAGACAGCAAGCTCTTCCATCTGAAGGTCTGGGTAAGAATATTTCCGCAGGCGCGAAATCATCAGTGCTTCCCCTCGGCAATCCTTCTGATTGAACTGGTCCCGCTGGAATTCCTTGCTCGTGCGGAATGTCTATGCTACCTTTCCCGACAGCAACACGTGATACATGGCCGCAGTACCAAGGCTCCGTGAGGGAATCAATGTCCGCTGCCAACCTGCGGGGATTGCGGCACTTGTGTATGTCAGTGTCAAGTGTGATTCAAGTCCAGGTTGCTGGTTCAGGGCTGCACCCACCCCATCGTTATCTCTCGCTGGAAGAGCTTCCCGAAGAGACCTGACCAACTCAGTATGGGGAAGCAACTCCATCCATGGGACTATAGGCAGGGAAATGATAGACTGCATAGCCAGGCACGCAACATCTTGGTACTCAGCACAGGAGGAACATGTTCTGAAGCTTGGTGCCTAGAACCGTCAATGATCTGAACATGCTCTGCTGTAGCCTGTGCACGTGCTGGGGGTTTTTCCACAAAGTATAGGTGTCCAATGGCGCAGCACCTGCGGTGAGTCGCGTTGCTGGCCTGAGTTTGTGATTTTCTCCGACTTTCCTGTGTTCAGCTGCAAAGGTTGCCTGGCATTGGGTGCGATCTGCCTTGCGGGCAATGAATGCAAAACAGCGTGTGCGATCACAAAAGGACAAGTCCCTGCTCTTGCGGCAATCCCGTGCATACAGTATATGCTTGGTACAGTCCTTCATGGGGAGATTGACATGCTTGTGAGTCTCAGTGTGCAGGACTCACAGAAACGATAAAGCATCCTCTTCGAGCAGGAAGCATCCACAAGAAGAGTCCGCGCCCGCGCGGATAGGGTCTGTGGCTTTGCAATGCATGGGACCCTGCCCCTGACCTCTTCGGTACGTTAATGCGCTCCATCAACAATCAACGACCATTAACTTATTAATTACTTCAATTGGGGTGTGTACAGAGCGCTTCTTGCGATGCAGCTCGCGACCGGGAATGTCACCCTTAATCTCCGGCAGCCCCCCTTCGTGCGCCTGTATGCTGCAGCCACTGCACGGCCGCCCTCGGCCTCTAGGAGGATGTGCAGCTTCCGGTGCCACTCCTGCTTTCGGCTCATGTCCCGCCGGCAATGCTCGTGAAGTCGCTGCTAAAGTTCGAGAGTTATCTCTACCTACTCCCGACTCTACCTATGTTCCACGACGGCCTCGTCGGGCAGCGCCAGAAACCGACCTGAAGTGTGCGTGCTAGCCCAAACAGCGTGATGTGTGGTGCTGTTGTCTCACGGGAAAGCTTCGGTCTTCCAGATTTTCCATGCTTTTCCTTGCGGCAAAAACAGCACCATCGGTGCAGGTTCCTCTGTGCTTGAGCACACCATCCCACGAAACTGCATAGATTTGGAGTGTGGCTAACGACAAACGAGGCCTGCGGAGTGCAGCAAGAAAATACGGACTGCCTTCGGGTGCTGCAACTTTCGCATGTTATCAAGTCAAGCATCAAACGGGATGAACATGCTGGATGGTCTGGCGATTGATGACGAACACCTCATCCGGGCTCATATTATCGTTCGGCGAAACATACCTCAGTTGCTGGGCATCCGCATGCGGTCACCGCAGGATCCGGGAAATAGGCGCAATTCGCAGGCACTCTGAAAGGTGGAGCAGTCCTACCTGCTTCAAGAGCGGGTTTCAAAGACAACTATATCTTCGCAAATCAAAGAACACACTAAGTTTCGATGCATAAACAATGACAAAAGACCAGTTATTGAGCACGAGCTCGGCATACTCAGGCGTCCCGTTCCATGGCCGACCGACAATTGATGCCACTTGTCGAACGATGCTCTCCAGCCAGTCCTGGTCTTGTCACACCAAAGCACGAAAGCCTTCAAGGAAACCTGTTTGATGTGACCCAATTGTGGGTATTGGTTTCAACTTGTATGCCCTGGTGGCGCTGATGTTCACAATGAGTGGTACACTTTCTAACTTACTCTCCAGGCCTCCGTCTTGGCTCGCTTCGGCTGGACAGGGCAAGTGCCAGAGCGTGCCTCACAACGAGCAACATCGGGAAAAGGGCCGCTCAGACAGTGAGCTCCGTGACGATCTCCTCTCTGAGCCAAGCTGCTGTGACAGGGCACTTCTCGCCATTCATCTCCTGAAGGCTCCCTGGAATCTCAATCGCCTGTGACAGCAGGCTTCTCTGATGCCTCAAGACCTTCAAGCATGGGCAATATGTCCCGGGAGATGGGCGTCGAACTAAGTTAGAAGCATGGCATCCATGTGTGGCTCATGCGCCGGGCGTTCCTTGTATGCCGAAGATACGTTGCAAAGCAGCATCCAGGTGTGCTCCAGATCAGCAAATCGAAGACGTGCGACCTTTGGTGCTCTTCACTGCTCTATTTGCGGAGTCACCAGTTCCAACTTCCAGTTGCAGGTGCACGTCCCACAACGTACAGAAATCATGAATGATACGTTGTCGGAGCCGACAGAAAGCTTGCGTTTGAGCACTTTGTCCTGCGTGTCAGGAAGCACAAAGCCACTTTCCGGAATCGTCACGGAGGGAGCAATGCGAGCAGTTTTCTACATTAGGGTCCCTTTTCAGGTCCCCGAAATAGTACGGCGCCTTCTGCAAAAGGATCCTAAACAGGACCCCAGTTTAGAGAACTGCTCATTTCGAGAATGGACCATGACGCACTAGCCGAAGAGGTCGCACGCGTTGCAACGGAACATCGGGGCGATCGATAAACGCACCCGGCGACGCCGCAATAAGAGCAGGATCCATTGGAAGGGTTTGCTGCAGCAGCACAGAGGCTTATGCATACAGCACATACATCACTCAACGAGGCAAAAACTCGAAAAATGATATGCCAAAGAGGAAAAGTGTGCAAACTTCTTGGCTCTGCACTCTCTGAAAGCCCTAAACCGCTAAATCCTGTCTCAGTGTCTCCAGCAGTGCAATCCAGGCAGCTGGGGCCGGCTCTCCGCCGCTTCTTGACACCAGGGCTTCGAGCTCCGCTCGCTTCGCGTTGCACCTTCGACGCAGTGCAGGTTTTCTGGCAGCTGAGAGAAGAAAGACTTGGTTTCAGTGCGTCTCAGTGTGTGCCTGTTATTTGGTAAGGTCTTCTCGCATCGAGCCCTCCTACTGTTCGTCGCCTAATGATCGAGGCAAGGCTGCCAAATGAAAGCGTGACCTAAAGTGAGGCCAGTACAAACGCTGCCCACAGCCGACTGACGCCTGATCCTGGAAGGTCGCGAGTTCACTGAAAGAGATTACCGGCAGCAAGAGCTGTCAGCTTGTATTGACCCCGGGATACCGCGGGCCCTCCCCACCTCAGCACGAAGGGATGATCAATCGCCGGCGACTCAGGGTCCTGAGCTCGAGAGGTAGGCACCCAGGTTGGGGCCTTCGCCCGCACAGGACCTATTGATCGGTTCTTTTCCGATGGAGTCTAGAGGTGAAACTTGCGCGGCAACTGCACTCAAACGCTCGGAGAACACCTGCCAAAAGCACGAAGCCCCACGGTCCGCTCCTCTGAGTAAATATGTGAGAAGCAGAGGTTGGGGATAATGGTCGCGAGCTCCATCAGTGCCTTGGTGACATCGAGGCTGCGACCGTCAAAACATTGAGTTGCTGTTTCACCCTGAACGACCGGCACAGGACACTCTGCTTCTGCGCAGAGCTAATAGCAAAGTGTTGCCTGAACCCACCCTGCTCCATGGCAAGGCCAAGGGGCGGAGCAACCAGGGAGCGGACCGGCGAAACCTGTAGGCCCAGGCAAAAATTCTGACTCTAAACCCTCAGCGCTCCAATTTTCCTAACCCTGGATCGTCGATGCTGAAAGAATTGTATTGGTCGAAAGTTGCAGATGGTCGGGCCGTGTTGGTGCCAAGACCTGCCTTCTCAATCGGCGTGGGGATTGAATTTTGTGACTGACACCTGATGATACTATCAGTTCGCTCGATTGTCAAACTCATGCAACTTCATGGAATGCCCCGCAGACATAGAAGCAGGATCCAGCATCGACCGTGCGAGATCACCGGGGTGTACTACATCAACAAGAACAAGCCAGAAATGAAAACGTAGCAGCCCTGATCATGGTGGCAAGCTAGCGTGGGAAAGGTAGCAGCACTTATCTATGGTGCTGGCAGCAAGCTAGGGCCGCTGGATGCCGCTAGGGGGTTTGGGGGAGTGATCGAACTTCGGTTGGGCTTGGGCTTAGGTTTGCACCCCTCCCTTTGAGGCAATTCGGGTCACCGAAAACAGAACTTCTTCCGAGTTTAACATCTCCAAAGTCAAAGCATATGTCTAACCATCTTCTTCAGGTCGGCATGGTGACGAAGGCAGAAATGAAAACCCCAACCCCCCCCCCCCACCCCGACGCCACCGAGCCTGGACCCCATCCTGGCAGATTCCCGCAGCGATTAGTCACAAAGCCGTTCGGACCAGTCGGATCCCAAAGGTGGCCGTTGGTCACCTTGAAGAGCAACAAAGGTCAGAGGCCGGCAGTGTGAATTATGCGAGATGTCCGCTCTCGCAGTCTTGATGGAGATTATCATGGAGATTACTTACAGCAGGACTCGCTGCACCTGTTGACGAGACCTGTCGACCTTGAGGAAAGCCCTGCGAATCTGGCATAAGTTGCACCGGCATTGTCTGCAACACCTCACCTTAAGGGGATCCGAGGGGCATCGCCGAACACTGGCAGATTGGCATGTGGTGCGGAGATCGACGCCTCCGCACTTTCTTGCCGGACGTGTGCCTCTCCTGCACCGCATCTGAACAGTTCTGGAAATATACCCAAGTTCCCACACGGCTGTGCCAAAGCACCTCGATTAACGCAGCACCCCCCGTCACATCTGGTATTTGATGCACACACTTGTAGCAAGCCTTTTCCAACTTTAACGTTAACAGTTTCACCACACTTTCCAAGCTAATTCTCGTTCTTGTGACCATGCCGGCCTTTAGTAAGCGAGAAGTGAACTAGTGCATCGAAAACACCGCGCACGAGAAAGTTTCGCGATCTTGTCCTTTCGGACCGAGGGTGATCCTGGCCACCTGAGAATCTGAGATGTGCCTTGGTAATCATTGCAGGGGCAACTTCTCGACATGCTGGCTTGCGCTGCGTGACAAAATCACGAATCAGAAACCAGGAGGAACTGCGGGCAAGGGATGGATGCGTAGCAGCTGCGGACGGCAATCTAGGACTGACCCTGTGCAGCAGGGCCACTGCTGCAAGTAATCAAACGTGGTTCCGCCTGTTCCAACCATAGGGTTGTGACTGCTCGATGGACTCTCAACGGAAGAATCCGCCGAAACTGCCATAGGGCAGACGGATGTGTTCCTCAGAAGTTGAGGGCTGCGACCTTTGTGCGTGCTTCGAAACCACACTGTTTGGGCTCTGTGTTGTACCTCGGGATACTTCGGGGTTGACGACATCGACTGGAGTTTGACCATCCCATCCCTATCCATGAGCCTTGTACTGTAGGCATTCTGTTTTGATTCCGAAGGTCCTCTCTTCAAAGCAAAGCCCAACGCTCAAGTCTGTTCCATTCAAGAAGCATCGGACTAGTCGCGGTGGAGGGTCGGATGATAAACTGCTCAACGAAGCTCCAATGTCTCCACCTGAAGTCCAAGACCCTCGAGATACCTGAGTTCAGCTTCAGCTGAATGCAAAAAGAGCTCTCTCGACTCACTGCTCGAAAAAAACGACCTGACTCAATGCTGCTCAGCGCTAGGCCTGAGGTCTAGGTGCAAGCATTGTAGGCCCCGGCCAGCGCATACCACATGCTCTCTTCCAGAGTCGCTTTGCCGGCTTTGATGAAGCTGCGGACACTGCTGGGTGCATTGCGAAGACCATCAAGAAACTGCCTGTGTTCCTGGCGAGTGTCGTCGTTGTTGACAGGGAAGGTTGTCCCGGTTCTGGTCGCTGGGCTTTGCTGTTAGGAGTTTTTCAGCGAGCAAAAGGAATAACTTCCAAATGCCGACAACGATTGTGCCTTCGGAACATAGCCCTCGAACGTCTTGACTGCCTCTCGAAGTTCCGCAGATGTGTTCCTCGCCAACAAGTCAAGCCGAATTTATCACCAGCATGTATACATGTCTCAGGCAGACATGTCTGGTCTATTCCATCGGCTATCCATTGCAACGCTCCCAATGATTTCACCGTTTCTTGAACCTGTGAGTCTCGAGAATGTTTTTCAAGCACTCTGTTTCCTGTCTGCATGCCCAAGCTTGGGGTGCAACGTCTTTCGTGATTGCTGCGCGTCGATTGTCATCGTTGTTCTCGAGTTGGAGCGTTCGGACCCAATTTTAAAATGCGAAGGCCACGCCAATCAACTGCTGCAATACATGCAAAGTAGAACAGAACAATCACAATCAATAATGTGGGAGTAGAATTAATGTAGTGGGTGGCAACAACAGCATTCCGCGGGCCAGAGCTTCCGGCTGCAGAAGGACTTCCCAATGCGTAGAGTTTCCAGGCCAACAATAAATCCGGGTGTAAGACCTGCCTGCCCTGCATTCCCCGATTCCACACGCCGGATATTTCAGCGAAGTGGCAATCCAACGGACGCGTATCACACACAACAACGTTGCTCACTGTTTTCACTGTTGTATCTCTCACATACTATGCTGGACTACCGGCTTTAGCAGGCTAACCCACGTGTCATGATCTCACAGGCATACAGCATTTTTGACCTGCCGTCGCATGAGAGGTTAGCTTGGCTGCATTCAACAAAGGCTCCGAATCCCCAGCAATGCATCGACTGCAGGAAGGATTGTGCTCATAGCGCCAGAGGGGCCAGACAAGGAAAACCTCTGCCCGCACATTTCCATCGTGACCTTGGCTTGGCACTGCACCAAATAAGCAGCTCTCAACCCTCGCACGCTGGGCTGAAGGTGGTGGGTAGGGTTCACTTCTTAGGGTTCCTAGCCCCCAGTTTAGGGTTTGATTGGGTTCTTGACCCTTTCATTGTTCGACCGTTTTGCTTCTCGGCTTCCGGTATGGGTTGTGGGCTTTGGTGTTGGTTTTCCGATGTCGGCCTTGCTCAGGTCGGGCTCACTCCGTCCTTACGTGGTTTGTCCTTTTCGGCTCCCGTCCGTGCTTCCGGTTTGTGGTGATGGGTCCTTAAGGGTCTTCGGTTTTCTTGCATGCTTCCGGTGTGGGGGGCACACAGGCGGGCAGTGTCCACTCCTTGCACCAGCGGCTGCAGCGAGCACGCCAACAGGAGGTGGTGAGGCCGACTCCGTGCAGTCACGTTATGGAACATGCACATATGAACGCGATGTACTTGAGAGCACGAACTGTCAAATCTCAGGCAATCTCCACACCCAACTTCTGCATGCGGACTGCTTTCGAGCCAAGCGAGTCCAAAAAGGAGTTACATATCCCGATCCCACTGTCGTTCTCGTAAGATCTCTCGCATGCAGAAAATGGTGGCTACTTTACGGCTCTCTGGGACGGAAGCCCTTCCAATCTGCAACTGCGGTCAAGCTGATCACTTGCACAGGAACCCTCACAAAATCGATTGTGTTCCCAGCCTCCGTTTCTGTCTTATTCGCCATATCTCCAATACCTCACTTTTCCTGGTGTCGCCCTCGTGCGAGCCAACACCCTACTAAAACCTTGAGAGAAAGGGCAGCGGCAGGCCCGTCTGTCCAACTTGTTCTGGACGAACTCTCCGCTCTTAAGATGGTCATTCGGGAATACCAGGACAATCCCAAAACCCTATATCTTCTTGGACTTGGGACTTTGCTTCCCTTACCGGGTTCGTCCGGACGAGTTCCCTCTCCTGGCTTCGTAAGGGTTTTACGGGTTAGAATAAGACTCAGTATGAGGGCTAGTCAGGTTAGTACCATGGAGCTGCATTAAAGTCTCACCTGTCCTCGAGGCGGTTCCAACGGGAGTGGCGG
Source organism: Symbiodinium sp. CCMP2592 (assembly GCA_905221615.1). Classification (NCBI taxonomy): domain Eukaryota; class Dinophyceae; order Suessiales; family Symbiodiniaceae; genus Symbiodinium; species Symbiodinium sp. CCMP2592. Next base: position 563,344 of record CAJNDT010003935.1, on the reverse strand, counting down.
TCTGTGCCTGTAGGTCTTGGAAAAGATTACAACATGATCCACACAAACAGCCGGCTGGTTGCCTGCAAAGCGACTGACGTGATGTACGGACGCAGCCGAAAAAAGAACATGAAGGGCTCGCACAGCAACTTGTGGTCGTGCGGCGACCGCGCAAACATGATGGGGAGGCACACGGAAGCCAGCCTGTCGCAGGTCGATGCCGCGGCAAGACTGTAGCAGGAGACAGAGATCTCTAGCGATATGTATAGATTCACAGGCACTAGCAGTCACTACCATTGAGATCGTGAGAGACGCGGGGATAAAATCTGCAGAATGTGTCCTGCACTGTAGGCTGGGCAGGAGGCAGAACAGGGATGGATGCGTGCCAAGGCCTCCACAGCGCCTCCTCCAGCAAGTGCAGCTCTTGCAGCAAGTTGTGCAGATCGTTGTTGCCTATGACTACGGATTGTCAGCAGTACCATGCTGACGGCAAGCTACCAAGTGATTACCGTCATCTTATCAGCGAGACCAGCGGGTCAAGGGACGCCGGATGTCATCAACGAACCAACGAATGACTCGATGAATCAACGAATCAGCTCATCAATCAATCAATCAATCAAGCAAGCAAGCAAGCAAGCAATCAATTATCAATCAGCCAAGCAAGCAATCGATTCATGCATCCATCAGCGATCGACCAATCGGGCATACCCTCAGTCGGTGTGGGGCTAGATTGCTGAATGTTGTCCGTTTTCCCGCCCAAAATATATCCTAGACTTGAAGGATTGGCCTTTGTAAAGTTAGGGTTCATATATGCATGAAGCCTCCAAGACAGGTCAGCCGCCCTGATCCAAGTTGCATGATGCATGCGTCGCACGTGGCGGAACATCTTGAGATCTTGAAATTGTCGCCGTGAACTTGCGATCCCTGCACTTTCAACTGCTTCGGTATTGGAATACTTGCTACTCCTTTGCAAAAGCCAGAGCAGAGGAGGGGCGAGGAGAAGACTGAAACACCAGGTCCAAAAACTGTCCTGGGTACATGGTAAGGAATCCAATCAACTGGCCGCTCAGTAACAAGGACCTCAGAGTCAGGTCTTTCGAAAGCGGGACCCTGACGTTATTCTATGGACTCACCGACTCACCTGACATCTCCGATGCCCGATCATCTGCTGCATCACATGTCCGGCCGCAGCACAGCACAACAGCCACAACTTGCAGTCTCTGCCTGAAGGATGCAAGAACTCTTCTTTTGTAAAACGGTCCTGCAGGATGTGAGGCAAAGGTTGAGAGATACTTCATTGGGGTCGCTCCAGGGATTTGGAAAGTAGTCTTGCAGAGCGAGTGGCGGAAGTCAACAACTAATCAGTGGCGAGTTGCGCATTGCTGCAGAAATCGATTTCAAGGCACCAGCCACATGTCCGCCTTCCGATTCGATGATGATGTGCGTCTTGAAAAACCACTCCTCAAGCCGAAGACGATTCTTTCTCTTTGACATGTTCTGGCTATGGCAATTCTCGAAATGCAACGTGGACGACTGCTAGGGAAGACACCTTCAGCACCCTGTCTATTGGAGCAGCTACAGCTCACGTCGGACTCGCGTCGAGCGGTCTGCTCGACGAATAACAGCCGTTGTACAGAAGTTGGAAGTCTCGTCTCTTCCGATTGCTACCATGTTCGGAGTCCTCGTCGATCAGGCCCGTGAAGCGGCGGAGTAAGCGCACGTTCGACGGCTTGATGGGCCCATTTGGATCCATTCGTTCCCAGTTGTTCAGTACCTGACAGGACAAGGTGGACGATACGTTCTTTAAAACTGAGCACAGTACGGGTCTTGAAAGATGGGAATCACGCAATCTGTTACACAGCTAGCAGCTAGGCTTCGCTACAGGATTCTTTTTGCTCGAGCAGTGGACCATCAAGCGGGTGTACCCATCGTCGGCTGCTGGGGTGATCTGAGATCAGGACGCAGCCGGCATAGTCCAACATCGGCTGCCGATCCAATCTCCGACTAACCTGCTTGGGCAACACAATCGCGCAGGCTACAGCCCTACAGAACAGAAGCGGTAGATTGACGTTCAGGAGTCGGGGATACTGATGCTGTACTGCGTTGTCTCTAACTGCTACTTGTTGCCTGTCCAGATTGATCCTCGGTAAATATCGAATTCAATTTGTTGTTCGCACAAGCGTGCTTGCTTCCAGGTTAAATCCATGCCTCTCCGACTTGACGAAGCTGAAATCGTACCCTTCACTTTACTTTGCCAGTGGGTTGTGTGGCTTGTCTGGCGCGGGTATGCTCACAGATGTTTCCGCAGCTTCAGCCACTAGGAAAGACTGCTTCGCAACTCTGGAAACGATGTGAGTGGGCATGTGCAACAGGCCAGCTGAGCATCCACCGTGGTGCAAACACAAACTGAAGACTCTCCAAGCAACTCCTAGATATGGAGCACCCAGCCAGTCGGGCAGCTTCGTGACTTCTTCTGTTTTACCTGGGAAGCTGCCCGGTGTGCTTCTTCGTTCCATGATGGGCCTAATAATGCCGTTGCAGCCGAAACTACACAAGAATGCTCAAATCGTATGAAAGTGTCGTCGTGTTTCTGATTGCATTCAAAGGTACCTACAATGTTCAAAACAACATTCTTCTCGTAGACATCCACAACGCTGTGGACCTGGGAACGGATGCACAAGGTTGTCCCATGGGGAACAGTCCTCAACAGGGCCGGGCCTTTATGGCTTCTGCCGTCAAAAAGGCCCTAACGGGGCCCACAGCCTCTACCAGCACAGTTTACGGCCCCACGCACCGGTTCTGCGGACTGGGGTGCTCTATATAAGTGCTAATTAATTTGCAGCTGCATAAAATATATATATATATATGTATACACTTATTCATGTTTATTTAGGTTTATACATGTTTGTACGTGCTGTTATATGTTTATGTATGTCTATATGTGCTTGAATATGTTTACGTATAGTATATATGTATATATTCTGTATATGGTTATGTATGTTGGAACTTTTATATGGTTTCTGTATGTGTAGAAACCTCCTCCTGTGGAGAGCACATTGCTGTGGGGCCTGAGTTTTTGCAAGCTCACTGTGTAAGATTTTTCAACCACTTACATGTTAGCGTCCTCTGAAGTATGTGTGTGTATATATATGTATACACACACATGCAAGACTTTCAAACCCTTCACATTTTAGCATCCTCTGAAGTATGTATATATGCAGGGACCCGGGGAAGTGGGTCCCGGTTTCGTACCCCCCCCTGAAGCTTAAAATCTGAAGCTGAAATTCGGCGCCTAAATTCGGTCGGTGCTGGCTGAAGTCGGCGCCGATATTCGATCCGGCAATCGAGTGTTCTGAAGCCGAAAATGTGCCTGAAGCCAAAATTCGGCGCTCGAAATCCCTGAAGCTTAAATTCGGGCTGCTGCCAGTCTGAAGCCGAAAATGTGTCTGACGCCGAAATTCGGCGCTCGAATTCGTTGAACCTTAAATTCAATCTGCCCGCAACCTGACGCCGAAAATGTGCCTGACGTCGAAATTCGGCGCTCGAATTCGCTGAAGCTGAAATTCGGTCGGCCCCCAACCTGAAGCCGAAAATGTGCCTGACGCCGAAATTCGGCGCTCGAATTCGCTGAGGGGGCTGAAACATGTGCCTGACGCGGCAAATGGACACATGGATTCGCCGAAGCTGAACTTGGGCCTTCCCCCATCCTGAAGCCGAAAATTGTGCCTGAACCCGAATTTGTCTGAGCGACAGCAGCCCGACGAGTTGAGGCCACCAAGCACATCCATTCGTGAGGGCATGTGAGAAACCACGGCATCAGTGTGACAAACCCGACCAACGACTCCGGAGGGTACCGCACGGGCAGCACAGCCAGGGCAACATATACATATACATATACATATACATATACACATACATCTACATCTACATCTCCATCTCCATCTACATCTGCATCTCCATCTGCATCTGCATCTGCATCTGCATATACATATACATATACACATACACATACACATACATATACATATACATATACATATACATATACATATACAGATACATATACATATATACATATATACATATATACATATATACATATATACATATATGCATATAGATATATACATCTATGCATATAGATATATACATATATATATACATATATATACATAGACATACATACATATATATATATATATATATATATATATATATATTCATTTGGTCACGCCCCCCCCATGATCCATACCATGGTTTTTTCTACCTCCTGCTGCTCATGCTTCGATTTCTACATGACTTCACCTACATACAAAATCATTGGTATTTGCGGTATTTTCTGCACCTAGCATCTACTTAGCTCTACATGTTGTAATTTGTTCTCACATGTTATATCCCCACGAAACCCGAAACGGATTCTGATTTCACTTTCGGGCTCCGCTCTTCCATCCAAAACCTCGCACTCCATGTTTCAGAAGGCATCACCGGTGGTTGTGCAAAAACTTCAAACATGTTGCCTGTCACTGTCGCCATGTTTTGGTGCCGATGCCAATACTCAAACTGGCAGCTTCGAATCTTCCTGGTCATTGCCTGATTGCCTGGAAAGCGTGACACATACTTCAAGTGTGTTCATAATATTATAGTACTAACGCTAATACTACTACTAATACTTATCACAATATTTATACTAACATCAATATTTGCAATAGTATTGATACTCCTACGAGTACGACTACATAAACTCTTGTGGTGTTAACAATAATGCTATCACCAACACTGATACGGATATTGATAATCTGTTGAATATTCATGAATGCCAGTACTATTCCCAGCATGAACACTTATATTATGGCTAATACGACTATGAATAGTCTTAATTCTAATATCAACATTAAAACTCCTACGAATACCAATAGTATATTCGTATTGATATGAATGCTAATCTTTTTACTAATAGACACCTGCATATACTAATGTACATAAAAATACATACCACTATCTTAAGATACAGATATATACACTAGTGCATTCATGTACTAATGTTTTGGCATAAACATATACCCATATACCAATGTAATAATATACTTCCCGTTAATGTATGAATATACTATACTAATATGCGAGTATACTAATATACGACTACTGCAACATGCAAGTATACCGACATGACAAATTAGTAGGCTAATATGCCAACATACTGATATACTTGTAAATATGACTAGACAATACATGAATATAGCACACATACTAGTAAACTAATACACCAATATACTAGTGTACCCGTGCACCAGTTGTGCTAACATATCAAATATACAAGTATACAAGTATACAAATATGTTACTGTTCGAATGCATTAATAATATATTGATATACTAGTCTGCTACTGTACGAAACTATCAATATTCTAACATATCAAAACTAGTTCTAGTATTGATACTAATACTAGCACTTCTGCGAATATAAGCTGCGGTTAAACCCAACATTAAGACTGACACTGATACTAGCAGTGGTGCTGTATTACTGACATTGACACTGGCACTAGCGCTAACTCTAAAACGAGCATGAGCACTGACACTAATTTATGTTTACTAATACTGACATGTATACTATCACAGCAAACACTAGTACTAATATTATTAAGAACAGTACTCATCCTAATATCGATACTTCCACAAAACTATCACGTAACTCATGTGCCGCGCGTCTGGTGCATGCGTCCTCAGTACATGGCATGTCAAAGTATATGTTGTATATCTACTGCAAATGTTTTACTTTACAGATTGTCGTCGGGTGTGGTGTGCTTTGATACAATATCTCAAAGAATTGGTGGCATCGAGAGCATCTTGCAAGGATATGTCACCCCCGTCGCGGATCATGCTGGAAAAGAGGAAAAGAGGGACACAAACGATGACTTTCACTCGGGAGAGAACTGCAACGGATATGTCGTGGAACATACCGCACCTTGACATGGCATTAAAACAAAGCATATGCCGTGTGTATACACGTGACAAACAAAGACATAATAGGAGCACAGCATCCAAGGTTAGCAAATGCCGCCTGGCTCGAAAATCCCCAAAATTTGTAAAGCCTGAAATTCGAAAACATCGGCAGGGATCAAAAATCCCCAAAATTCCCAAAATCGTGGCATCTATGGGGCCATGGGTGTTTAGTTTTGCAAAACTTTGGGGATTTTCGAGCCTGGCAATGTTTTAGCATCCGACGTTGACGAAATGCCGCCAGGCTCGAAAATCCCCAAAATTTGTAAAGCCTGAAATGCGAAAACACTGGCAGGGATCAAAAATCCCCAAAATTCCCAAAATCCTGGCAACTATGCGGAGTGCGGGGCCATAGTCTCTCACATTTTGGGGATTTTGGGGATTTTTGATCCCTGCCAGTGTTTTCGCACTTCAGGCTTCAGGAATTTTGGGGATTTTCGAGCCTGGCAATGTTTTAGCATCCGACGTTGACGAAATGCCGCCAGGCTCGAAAATCCCCAAAATTTGTAAAGCCTGAAATGCGAAAACACTGGCAGGTATCAAAAATCACCAAAATTCCCAAAATCCTGGCAACTATGCGGAGTGCGGGGCCATAGTCTCTATTTTGGGGATTTTTGATCCCTGCCAGTGTTTTCGCACTTCAGGCTTCAGGAATTTTGGGGATTTTCGAGCCTGGCAGTGTTTTAGCATCCGACGTTGACGAAATGCCGCCAGGCTCGAAAATCCCCAAAATTTGTAAAGCCTGAAATGCGAAAACACTGGCAGGGATCAAAAATCCCCAAAATTCCCAAAATCCTGGCAACTATGCGGAGTGCGGGGCCATAGTCTCTCACATTTTGGGGATTTTGGGGATTTTTGATCCCTGCCAGTGTTTTCGCACTTCAGGCTTCAGGAATTTTGGGGATTTTCGAGCCTGGCAGTGTTTCAGCATCCGAAGCTGCCCACCTCCCATGATCCACTGCTTACCAAAAGCAAGCATAGAATGGATCATGGGGGGGGCGTAAGCATTCATTTATATTCATATGTATGTATGTATGTATATATACATGTATATTTATATATACTTATTTATTGATTTGTATTATGTTTGCATATACGTACATGCATATATGTATATGTGCGTTCGTACTTCTGCGCATAAGTATATATACATAAAAGGCGGCCGCCTGAGGGAATGTCTGGCAAACGACCTGACGCCGAATCCGAGTTCCTGAAGCCGCACTGCTTTAGGCGACGCCGAATTGTGACGCCACAGTGTCTGACGCCGAATTGTCCCCTGACGCCGAATTATAAGTCGTGACGCCGAGTTGTCTCCTGACGCCGCATTGGGTGGTGACGACGAACTGCGAAGCCGCATTGGGTGGTGACGCCGACTTGCTGACGCCTTATGTTCGTAAACTCCAAGTGCTCCTATAAAACCTCATGCCTAAACTCCTCCAAGCCTCTGTTTTGAAGCCTACACCTTATAGCTCCAGCCGTATTGAACTGTGACAGCCAGGAGCCTTCGAATTCGTGATCCAATTGCCAGAATTCAACTTACAGCATGTGCCACGAGTGGCGGTTTGTGGCTGCAGATGCTGTAAGCTCTTTGAGGTGGCTATTGAAAGCCAGCGCGTGCAGGCTCAGTGACCGTAGCCGTAGCTGGCCTTGTGCTGGAATGCGCTGATTGCGACAAAATGCGCGGTTTGCGCCGGAATGCACCGATTGCGTCGATTTGCGCTGGACTTGCGTCCAAAAACTGATGGATAAACTGATGGCGCGCCCCTAATTTTTAAAAGCAAAACCCTGACACTGAACTCTGAGGATCACGCCTTGGACTGATGGTGCGCAACCTGATGTGTAAAAAAGAATCCTTAAAGATTTTTATCTCCGAGGGTAAGTCCTTGGATTGATGGGGCGCCCCTAATGTGAACTCAGAACCCTTACAGACCTTGAACTGCGAGGGTTTTGCCTTGGACTGATGGAGTGCCCCTGATATTCAAATCAGAAAACTTATAGATCCTGAACCCCGAGGAGAGGCCTGCACTGATGGCGTGCCCCTGTGTTTTAAAGCAGAACCCTTATACATCTTGAACTCCGAGGATACGGCCTTGGACTGATGGGGCGACCCTGAGTTTTTCATGCAGAACTCGTATGGATCTTGAACTCCGAGGGTGCGGCCTTGGACTGATAGGGCGCCCCTGATTTATTCAAAAACACTCTTATATAGGACTTGAACTCTGAGATTGAGGCCTTGGACTGATGGTGCACCCCTGATGTTAAAATCGAAATCCTTACGAATCCTTAACTCCGAGGGTGGGGCCTCGGACTTGTGGGTCGCCCCTGATTTGTGAATCAGAACCTTTAAAAATCTTGAACTCCGAGAAAAGACCCTTGAAGTGATGGAGCGCCCCTGATTCTTAAACCAGAACTCTAAAAGACCTTGAATTCTGAGGCTAAGGCCTTGGACCGATGGCGCGCACTGATGTTAAAAGCAGAACTCTTACAGATCTTGCACTCCGAGGATAGAGCGTTGCACTGATGGCGCGCCCCTGATTTGTAAATCAGAACTCTGATACATCTGGACCTCTGAGAATAAGGCCTTGGACTGATGGAGCGCCCCTGATTTTTAATCAGAACTCTTACAAATCTTGAACTCCGAGGGTGGGGCCTTGGACTGATGGGCCGCCCTGATGTTTAAGGCAGAACTTTAAAGATCTTGAACTCCGAGAAAGGCGCTTCACGTGATGGGGCGCCCCTGATTTGTAAATCAGAACCTTTAAAAATCTTGAACTCCGAGGAAAGACCCTTGAAGTGATGGACCGCCCCTGATTCTTACATTCAGAACTCTTATAGATCTTGAATTCTGAGGATAAGGCCTTGGACCGATGGCGAGCACTGATGTTTAAAATTAGAACTCTTATAGATCTTGAACTCCGAGGATAGAGCCTTGCACTGATGGCGCACCCCTGATTTGTAAATCAGAACTCTGATACATCTGGACCTCTGAGAATAAGTATGCCTATATGATGCTTATAGTAAAATGTACAATCGGCCGAATTTCGTCGTCAGGACTGACTTTCGTCTTCGCGGCCGAATATCGTCTTCATGGCCGAATGTCGTCTTCGCAACCGCATTTCGTCGTCAGGGCCGAATTTCGTCTTCAGGGCCGAGTTTTATCTGCAGGGCCGAATTTCGTCTTCAGGGCCGAATTTCGTCTTCGCGGCCGAATTTCGTCTGCAAGGCCAAATTTCTCGTCTTCAGAGAAGCATTCCGGAGCCTAGAACGCTGAGTAATTCTGTCTTCGGGCCGAATTTCGTCTTCAGGACGAATTTCGTCTTCACGAATGAATTTCGTCTTCAGCGTGCCCCAAACCGAATTTCGTCTTCATGGCCGTTTTTCGTCTTCACATGTCGTCTTCGCGCACAATTTGAGCTTCAGCTCCTTGCGAACAATTTCGTCTTCAAAAGCTTCGGAATTTCGGCTTCAGGGGGCGACGAAATCGGGACCCACTTTCCCGGGTCAATGTATATATATATATACACACACACAATTACATACATGTATGTTTATATGTGTGTGCTTATACGTGCCTGTATGATTATATGTTTCTGTAACTGCGTGTATATGCAGAAAAGTATGTTTGAATATGCAACCCACATAACAGCGCACATATGTGCATAGACGTCTATATGCGTTCATGCATGTTCGTATATGTTTATACATACATATACCCGGATGAAGACAGAGAGAAAAAGAGATATACATATATACATATATATGTGTACATATGTAAACATGCTGGCCAGCGAGAGTCTGGCAGCCATCTTGGTGCCATGCATGCCAGAAACTGTTAGTGTAGAGGTCTCATGTGCTTCTGTGCTGGTAAAATGTCGATTCAAGCATTCGACATTCATGGAGTCTGCAGTACTAAGGCAGTAATAAGAACTAGTCGACGTAGTCGTCGTCGTAGCAGTAGCAGTAACAGTAGCAGTAGCACTTCTGCAGTAGCAGTAGCAAGTAGCGGTAGCAGTGTGCCTATGTATGTATGTACCTACGTACGTACGTATGAAAGTATATGCTTGTGTGTGTGTCTCTGTATGTATGTATGTATGCATACATATATATATATATATATGTGTGTGTGTGTGTGTATGTGTGCGTGTGTCTGCATGTCTGTCTGTATGGTATGTCTGTATGGCTGCAGGCCTGTATCTCTGTGTGTATCTGTGTACGTATGTATGCATATAACAGCATCCAGACTAGAATCTAGAAAACATCCAAACAACACATATACACATATTCAAGCACACACGTATATACACATATATAAATATATGTACATACACACAGATATATACATGCAAAACATATACGAACACATGCAGAAATGCGTGAAACAGATAATATGTCTACATATGCAGAAATACATAAACAATGAAACAAAGAGTGATATACATGGAAGCTTTATATATATATATATATTCACGTACAAGTATATATATGTATGTACGTGTATATGTACATATCGAAGCATATACAGACATGCTCCAAAGTATTCAGTCAAATGCGAACGCACTGAAACTCACATAAGCGCGGGTCAACATATACAAGCATGTGCGAACATATATGTACATGTGTACAAGTAATTAAGAAACTCACATGTGTATGCATACGTATACATTATATGTGTACCTATATATTATATGTGTACCTAAACATGTATGTGTATCTATATATAGGTTTCTTTGTACAATGTATAAGCACATATGAACATATATTCATATAAAGGTACAACCTACTTATGTCCTTGTATGTCTATGCAGACGTACATGGATCATATTCCAGCGCATATGTACATATATGTGTAGGTAAAGTTATACACGTATATAAGTACTCACCTACAAGCATACATCACAATTAGTCAGCTTTTGTCTTGCATGTATGCTTACGTGTGTAAACATATGTCAACACATATGTGCATGTAGTAATGTCTAAATGCGTGAACTCAAGTACAAACAGCATAACCTGCGTAAACGTATATAAATACACATGTGCGTGTGTATGTAAGAAAGCAGCTATATACATGTATATATATATATGTATATACATATATATATATATACGTACATAATCGTACATATACTAACAATGTATCTATAAATGTATATATATATACACACACACACACAATTGCTTACATATACATGTATAATTACACATTAATAAAAGATTAGAATAGGACCTACAGGCGTCCGGGCCTCCGGGCTCCTACAGGCTCCCCATGTGCCTTGGGCCCTGCGGGCCCCAGCGGGCCTGCAGTCCTCAGGGCCCGGGCGTCTGGCGAGATGATACCCGGAACTGACCTTGCCTTGAAGCCGTGCGGACATCTCCGATGCTCTCAGCTCACTCGCCTAAACCCGCACCACCTTTAGAAGCAACGGGGAGATTTATCCTACCTTTTAGCTTGCGGGCCGGAAATTAATTTGGGATTTTTTTTTTCAGAATAGGACGTGAGGGCGGTGTGCGTTTACCACAGTCATGCTTCAGAGAGTTTTCATGATTCGAATTCCCAGACTCTTTTTTTTTGCTGTGTGCTTGGCCTAAAGCATAGGACAGCAGCTTGTTTTCCTTCGTTTTACAAGGGAAAACACTATTTTCCGTACATTTTGGACGGAATCCTGTGTTCTTTCCTAGGAAAGACACTACTTTCCTACGGATTCGTTGTTCTTTCCTTCGGTTTTGCTTGGTACTTCCTCGGGAAAACACTATATTCCTACGGATTCTGTCTCGTGTTCTGAGGTTTCGCTTTTGTTCCTGGGGAAAACACTATTTTCCTACGGCTTCCGTGTCATTCTCTTAGGTTTTCAGAAAAACTGCAGACGCTACCTTGGTTATTACTCGGGAAAAACCGGTTTTCTTTACATTTTTACATTTTGGACAAATTTCGTGATCTTTCTGTTGTTGTTGTTGTCGTTGTTGCTGGTGTTGTTGTTGGTGCTGCTGTTGCTGTTCTTGTCTTTGTTGTTGTTGTGTTGGTGTTGCTGTTGCCGCTGTTGTTGTTGTTGCTGTTGCTATTGATATTGTTGTCGTTATTGTGTTCGTTGTCGTTGCCGTTGTTGTTGTAGTTGTACTTGTAGTTGTAGTTGTCGTCGTAGTAGTAGTAGTAGTAGTGGTAGTGGTAGTAGTGGTGGTAGTAGTAGTTGTTGTTGTTGTAGCCGTAGTAGTAGCAGTAGTGGTACTAGTAGTGGCAGTAGTAGCAGTAGTAGTAGTCGTCGTAGTAGTAGCAGTAGCGTAGTAGTAGTTGTTGTTGTGATGATGAGGATGATATTGTTGTTGCTGTTGTTGTTAGTGTTGTTGTTGATGTTGGTGTTGGTGTTGGTGTTGGTGCCCGTGTTGGTGTTGTTGTCGTTGTCGTTGTCGTTGCAGTTGCAGTTGTACTTCTGGTCGTCGTAGTAGTAGTAGTAGTAGTCGATACAAATAAAATTCAAGTTGCATAATTTGACATGACATACACAAAATAGTCAAAGTAATATACTATTATACAGTAGAATAGAATACAATATGATACGATAAAATGCGATACCGTATAAAAATGAAACACTATAATATAACATGATGTAATATGCTAAACGCAGTAATCAAACATAACATAATACATTCTTATTTAATCTAATATATATATATATATATATATATAGAGAGAGATATATATATATATATATATAGATATATATATAGACATAAAAAAACGTAACATAACATAACATAATATGGCAAAAAAAAGCATATAAACCATACTGATACAGCGGAATAATGTAACACAATATAATATAACATTCTATTATAATGTAATGGAATGTGATATAATATAACATAGAACAGTACAATCTGTAATATAACACAAGTTATCACAGTATCCTGGAATTTAAAGTATAACATGATATGATATAATATAATATGAGATACTGCGATATGATGCGATATAATATGATATAACTTTATCTGATGTAACAACATAAAATCTAACATCATGTAGTGTACTAATATACTTTCATATGACAATATGTTCTACAGTATACTAAAAATGATATACTTCGATACGATTCGATATACAAAATAACATGATATCACAAAAAACAAAACAATGACGCACCCCCTTTTGCTAACAGAATGCCTTTATGATGAGAGTTGAAAAGCTCTAAAGCAGCTTTGTGTTTGATGCAAGTCTTGTTCATGATGCGATGCTCTTGAAAACAACCTTGCGCGGCTCAAAAAGAAAGCGGGGGGGGGGAGGTTGGGGGGGCGCAGCCCCCCCCCCATTTGCCAACACAACGTCTCTATGGCGGTTTCTGAGAGGGTCCTTATGGGTTCTGTCTTTGCTGGCAGGATGATGCTCGAAGCGACCTTGCTCAGGTTAAAAAAAGTGAATATAAATATCAACATGACATAGCATAATGTAGTATAACATAAAATAGTATATAAGAAACACATCATATAATATAACATATAACATATCATGACAAAATACAAAAAATATACATATATATATCAATAAAATGTGATATGAGATACTATGATACATTGTCTTATACTTTAATATAGTATAACTTAGTTTGTTATGATAAAAACAAAAATATGATAATACGTGATCTAATATGATATAACATAATGTCGCATCATATAACGTCATACAGAACAATATAATATGATAGAATATGACACAATATACTAGAAGATAATACACTTTACAATATACATATATATATATACATATGTAATTTGATATAACATAGAATATCATAATACACGAAGCTGTAACAAGTCGAAAGGCCAAGAAGCCGAGTGGCCGAAAAGCCAAGAAGCCACCTCTGCTCACCCCTGCTTCGAAAGGTATACGTGTAACCTTCTATACTTACCATACATCCTGAAAACTGGACCAGAGGACCAGGGGCTGCACCGGACCAGGGGACCAAGAAGACCAAGGGACCAGAGGACCACGGGACCAGAGGACCAAGGGGACAGGAAAAAAAGGGTATATAGACACAAAAGACAAAAAGGAGTGAAGAAATACGCCCTCCGTTGAAAAGCCGAGAGGCCGGAAAGCCAAGAAGCCTAGGAAACCAAGATGCCAGGAAGCTATACAAGACTAGAAGGCAGTATGCAGAAGCCAAGGAAACCAAGAAGCCAAGGAAACCAGAAAGCCAGCAAGCCATGCAAAACGAGAAGGCAGTATGCTCCAAGTTACGATACTAGAAGAAGTCGACGGGGCATCGAAAAGCCAAGTCCCGACAGTGTCATGCCATGCAGGGGATCACAAGATGTCCAGTGACCACTGAAAGCTCCCTCAACATGAAACAACGTTCGTGCAACTTGCTGGTTTCTGACGTTGGCGCTGTCTTTCTTGTCTTTCGTATTCTAGCTCCCTCAAGGTCTTTCTGTGCTGGATTCGTGACTGCTAGAACTCGTAGTTCTGAGTGTGAAGTGAAGCACATTAAACAGCTATAAAGCTATAGCACACAATGGCAGAGAACAACATCCACACCTTCCTGGACACCCGGATGCTCGTGTACTTCACCGAATGGATCTTGTGAAAAACTTAGCACCTGACTCCACCCTTTCGGTCTGCAGTTGAGCAACGTATGCGAGGCAGACGTAGCCCAAAGCAGAGTGCAAACATTCGAGCTCGCCTTCAGTAAGCTCATCCAAGGCTTCATTCCTCGAGTCAAGACCGGCGAATTCAGACTGCGATCCATTCCTCTCGCTCCGCTCATTCTTCCTTGAATCTCCGCTTGAATTCATCGCTTAGCTTGCAGATGATTGCGGCACTGGGGTGTAAGGCTGACTGAAGCGCTCTGCAGTCGATTTCTCAGCCCGGTGTCACGTCGTCCATCGTCGAAGGAAGATCCAGCACGGCATGGGTCCATGACCTTTGGATTGTCCTTGGCTTATGGAATCGCCTCTTGGCAAACATGGAACAAGAGATTCGGTCATCCCGTCATGCAGTGGGACATCACACCTGGAGACGTATCACTTACAAAGTCTCACGCTGCTCAAACGAATAAGTTGCAGGGCAAACCTTCAAACTGCGCAATCGTGTGTCTTGAATTCTGCCATCGCCAAGCGGCACGGAGGGAAGAATCTCACCTTCTCGCTTGTGCCGGTTCGTCTGTAATGCACGAGTGAATTCGCACACATCACATGGCCATCCAAATAGCAGCGACTACTTGTACCAAGGAGCAAAGCGAGATCAGGGCATCCCAGGGCGGAGGCAGCGTCTTCACGGGATCCATACTTGGCAAAAAACCTGGCCGGGCTTCAAGGCTACAAGCTTGAAGGGCTTATCTGCTAATTTTGCATGCTTGGCGGTCATGGTTCGCGGAACCTCTTACGTCGACGTTCCACCATCTGCTTCCTGCGACGTCAGGCCGGGAATTCGGCCGGCCACCTGAAGAGCTCACAGACACTGCACGCATCTGCACGCACTAAAGCATTTGTGTTGCGACTGAAGGCTCCAGTCCGGCTCTTGACGGCAAGGGCTATGCTGAAATCCCTCCCCCAGCCTGTCAAGGAGAGCTTCCTGGCGCTCGGGCTCTCCTGAATTGCTTGTCAAGTCACTTCTGAGCCAGGTTTCCACCAGGGAGCAGTCCACTGCAGGGAATAACTCACCATGACTGACTCTCCCGGTGCCTGATCTCCCTGCCCCACGCATTCGTGGTATGCGAAGCAGCACGAAGCCACCGAAAGCCAAAACGGGAAGGCCGGCACCACTTTGACACATCGACGTTGACACGATTATCACATCCTGAAACTCGACGAGGTACACATGCATGACTGTAAATCTGATGCCACTGCCAGCATGCAGCTGCAATCCTAGCCTTCGGCAGGAGGTAATACGCTGCTAACGACACTCTGAACTCCCAGCTTCCCAAGTCGAGACCGTCCGGACACAAGAGTCAGCTGTCAAGACTCAGCGTGACCATCTTCAGTCACCGCGACATTCAAGCTGCCGATGAGAAGATGACGGACCTTGGAGGCCAAGCACCTTCTCAATGCTACCAAAAGCTGTCACACAGTGGCACCCGACCATTCTGGCGACTGTGAGTGGGGAGATGCCCCCATGACAGAATCGCAGGACGCTGGCGGCCAGGATTCACGACGAGGGAAGCAGATTTTCAGCACACCGAGTGCTTTGATACTGTCGCACTTGTTGACGAGAGAGCGAAAGAAATGAAGTCAGCAGCATATTTACCGTTGGATAACATGTGCAAACTGCCGTGCTGGGGCAACACCCAGACGAGGACTGCACATCTTGATCGGTCTCATTGAGGGTTGAAGTGCATGGCACAATCTCGGGGGCAAGAGAACTGTGCATCCAGGTTCTGACGGACAACGGGCGGAACAACGCACGAACGAGCACCATCCGACAAGCTCTAATCGGTCATTGCCAGGAAAACGCCGCAAATTACTGAGGTGCCCACCTGATCCAGAGCTTGTGGGGAGTGCCTCATCGTCTCATATTCAACCTTGGAATGTCGCGACTTCGTGGTGATTGCGAATAAGCGTATTTGAGCGAACACGATGCCTCATCTTGCAAGCCCAATGGTGACGATGGGTTGCCCTGCTTGCATTCGTTGCAAAACATTCCGTAAATCGTCAAGGTCTAGGTTATGCATATTTGCGTATATCTGCATATCTTTATCGCTGTTGGAACATCTGTCAGCAATGCCGTTGAGCATGGCTCAGACCTACCCGACAGAAGAAATCAGCACACGGATGTTCCACTTCCACAACCCATCTCCATCCGTGTGTGCGTGTGTGTCTTTGTCTCTGTGTGTGTTTGTGTGTGTGCGTGTGTGTGTGTGTGTGTGGGGTGTGTGTGTGTGTGTGTGTGTGTGTGTCCATCCCTGTTTCGAAGGGTAGGTAAATCTGACTCGATTGAGCAGGGGGGCAAGGGCTCCAGTGATCAGCCTTGCCCAACGAAGCCAAATCACTGGAGTGGATGCAGTGGCTGATCACCACTGTGTACCTGCTTTCGGATTAGCCAGTGGGCCCCCTGAGGCACTGGAGTAACCAACACTAGAGTGACAGCATCACGTTTGCCACTGTCGAGTTTCCTGTATGGTTGCTGCAATCTGATCATTCAGGTGTGACTCAGAGCTGTGTTTGAGTGAGGGCTTGCTTCGAGTTGCTGACTTTCCCTGACAGTATGCACCGACAGATCAGACCTGCGACACGATGTGTCAAGTGTGCTTCACAACGGCATTCCCTATGGGCGCCGTGTCTCCCAGAGGTAGCTCTGGTGTTGACTTTCCCGATTGACTGTATAAGCATTGGATGACTTTCCCTGATTCTATATCCGTGCTTGCAAGCTGACTTTCTCAGTGAGTCTTTACCAAATGCCTGTACCGAAACCTGAATGCTGACTTTCCCACTGACTTTCTATGATCTGATCGACTTTCCCGAATCTGACTTTACCGCTGACTTGTCGCAGGTCTTCGGCTACAAGTTGAGTACATGAGCTGTACTTTTGGGTAGTTGCTGATCAGTTTGCCATGGATGCTTCAGGAAAGAGACGCAGTACCCGCACATCAATCCCCCCCCCTCCTCCCCCACCTCTCCCTCCACCCTCCTCCTCCCCCCTTCCCCCTTTGCCCCCCCCTCCCCTCCCCGCTTCTGCCCCTCCCCCCTCCCGTGGTACCACGGCGAAGTGGATTCCACCCCCCCCTCCCCTTCCCCCTCCCGCCTTCCCTCCCCCACCCCCCACTCATGCAGTTTGCCCGGCGCCTGCTTCATCTTCTTCTTTGCCGGCCCCTTCTGCATCCAATGTTGGTTTGGGAACAGCAGATGTAGCTCCTACCTTGATTGCTGCACGTGCTGTAAATGATCGGCCTGTTCCACAGCAAGAGGTTCCACCAGCAATCACTCTTCATGCAGATGGCGCAGGTTTCCGGTTGTCGTTTCGTTCGGTGGCTGATTTTGCTGAATACTCAGCGATCATGTCGGCAAACTTGACACATGTCCGAGGCCACAGAGATGTGTATTCTGGCCTTAACAATTTGCTCGACATTCAGCAGTCTGTTGTTTCTCAACAGAATCAGTCAACAGCATCTGGTCAGAGCCAGCAGTCAGCCCTCACATATCAAACGGATGACTCATCCCAGCCATCAAAGCGACTTCGGCAAGTTCATGGAAGCGGAGTTTCTCTCGTTGCAGATCCTAACAGCATTCGACTTCGTGCGATTTGTGATCAGATTCCTGGTACTCATGCAGATCGTGTAGGGTGGCAGCTCAGTGCGGACCAGACTTACGTCTTTCGAGTTAAACCCTTGCAAGACTCGTATGAGCATTTTGAGAATCGATCTCTTCTCAAAGGGCATGTGGAAGTTGAGTGGGAGCAAGATTCAAACTTCTTCGTGATTCCTGAACTTCGTGGGTTGGAAGTGCGCGATGAAGAAGCGAAGCTGATACGTGTGTACTCAGCTAGCTTCAATTGGGTCGCATTATACCCCATGTTTACTGCTCTACGTCACTTGATCAGTTCCAGCCCTGGCCGTATGAAATCGGCATGTGAGATTTCGAGAAAGATACAGGCCAATCTTGAGTTGCAGGTTCCCAGCTCTTTGATGCGAAGCACTGCGGACTATCTGATCAGCCTGTTAGGTCTTCCTTCCCATTCTGTCAATTCGACGGCATTGAAGTATGTCTCTCAGGCAATTGCAGCAGCTGACCAAGCTGCAAACATTCACTCTGTGGAGCTTCGTTCTTTGTCGAGTTCGTGCAAGTGCTTGAGCATCCACTTCACCCACTTTGAGAGGACCATGATCAGGTCGCATACTTCTGCAGCAGGGATTGCTCGTTCGCCTGTTGCACACAACACAACAGTGGCAGGGGCTGCATCTATCCTCCTTGAGGGAACGATCCGACCATCGTATTGGGATGCTAGTGACAGCAAGTGGTCCCCACCAATTTCCTTCTACGCTAGGGCTCACACTTCAGATGCAGAACAAGCACAAGAGGCAGCGTCCAAGTACGGTGGCATTCTGAGTGAGCGTCCGGTGTGCATTTTCGGATCTGCATTTAATCGTCAAGGGTCCCTCACGCCTCCCCACTCAAGGATCCCCATGGGAGGAGTTGAAGGTGACCATTCCTGCAGTTACATTCGTGACGTTGCCCGTGCCAAAGATGGCAGATGGGTCTTTCGCTCTTCATGTTTCATCCCGGAAGCGCTTCTTGTCTTTTGGAGGGTCTGAGTGCAGCATGCTGCTTTGACCAGCCACGTTCTCAAGTCTCTTCCGTTGTCAACTGCTTTGCACGCATACATGTGTCGAAAACATGCCAGTCAAGATTGTGAGATGTGTCAGCAAGAGATATGCAAGTGTGCTGCAAGTGAAGTGTCAGCGGTAGTGCAAGGGTGTGCGTCAGAAGTGCAAGAGAGGAGCAAGTGTGGTGCAAGAGTTGTGCAAGCGATGTGCAAGTGCTGCAGTTTGGGAACAACTTGAGCAGGTTTGTTCAACTACGGAGCCTTTTGATTCGAAGTGTCTTTAGCGATCCCGTGGACTTAGCTTTGTCGATAGGTCTGAAACCATGGCATGGAATGGACAGTGGGACACCAACACAGGGTACGGGAGGTCCCAACAATCGTGGGGTCAGCATCGCTATCAGCCGTATAGCTCGGGAAGTTGGAATGATCCCAACCTCTCCAATTCTGCCCCTGCTAGTCAGCCACCTCCCCTACCTCCGCCTCCACTTCTTCGGCACCTTCATCATCGCCGTCTACTCCCATGCCACTTCATCAAGGTCCTGGTCTTGCTCCTGCACTACCGAATGGATGGGCGTCAGATCGTGATCATTATGACTCAACGGTGCTTCATGGGTTGTCCTTTCGTAAGTCCATCGAAGCCACCCCGTGGTCGCGAAAGAAAGGGATCGCAGGAAAAGATCCACTCAGCATTCCTGTTCAGGAATTCCTGTTTCATGGAGTTTCAGATTGGCGTCTTCGAGCATTAAGTCATGGCAAGTTTTTCAGTGTTGTGCCAGTTGCTACGGTTGCTGAAGCAGTGTTCATGTCGCAAGTGACGAAGAACCTTCGAGATCGCAAAGTTGACATCGATGCAGTTGCTACGCAACTTTTTCAGGCCGCTAATCCATCTACAATCATTCCCAACAAGAACACGGATTGTGCAGCCCTGCTTCAGCCGCTGGTTGACAAGATCGTTCAGCTCATGTTTGACAACATGCCGGTGCCCACAGGCGTCGACCAATCTCAGAAGTTCCTTCAAGTTTCGGAAGAGCTCAATCGCCGTCGTGAACAGTTGCAAGCCGCAGGACTTCCCGTTACCCCCACGAAACCCGCTTCGAAAACACAGCTCCCGGTTGCTTCGCAATCTAGTGCTCCGTGTCTACAATCCGGGACACCACCGAAGACTTGGGAGAGTGACCTCAAGAGTAAGATCGACAGTGTTCCTGCTGAAGCCTTGAACGATCACAAAGCCCGACTAAAGGGATCAGGAGAGGGGGACGTCGACAAGTGGATCCAGAGCTTCAAACGACCCCTAGGCAAGCGTTTTGCAGAATTTCAAGAGCACATTGTGTCTGTCTCCAAGCTTGCGCAGATCAACTATGGAGGCAAGGAGAAAGCCAAACTGCAAGAACTTGCAGTCAAATTCGGGATCTCGGCGACTTTTGCATCTAGGATGGGCATCAAGAGTCTCTCTACGTGCATTGCAGCGGCAGCTTTTCAAGTTGTCTGAATTGCACACAGCCTTGCTTCCAAACAATTCTCCGTAAAGGAGATTCGGTCAGCTCATGTTCTTATTACAGAGATTGGCAAGTTCATGTCGTTTGTGCTTCAATTCATTCCGCATGTGGACAAAGTGATGGCCATTTGGTTGCAAGGTTTTTGTCATCTGATTCTACTGTTCCATTACTCCAGGGGTACTTCGCCAGAACAACGGCTGCTTGAAAAATTGCGCAAAGCTGGAGTCACGCCGTCTGAGTACACGTTCACACGGTTTCAGAGTCCTTGTGCAGTTTATTTGAAAGCTCCCGTGTCTTGGAGTACGCGTTCATCGTTCAAGCAAAGAGACCGATGGATGTATGTGGGAAGTACCTCAATTACTATTTCGAAGCGTGAATTCAACCGGCAGTCCAAACTCAAGCAAGTTCTCCGTGAGCAATATGTTCAAGTTGAACCGGCCATTCGTATTTGGGCTTCGCTGGGCAGTTATTTCGACTTTTCTACACTTTGTCTGTCTGTTCATGATGACTACAAACAAGCTTGGGTGCAAGAGCATGTCCTTATTGATCGGTGGCAGCCCAGATTCAATTCACCGTTCATTGACCGTTTCTTCATTAAGTCAGCCTTGGGATTCAAGAGACTCAGGCCACGTCCATCTCTTAAGAATGTTTCATTGTTTTCCAGACTTTGGGCCAAAGTTCGAAGACGTGCCGCTTCAACAAGTACTCCGACTCGATGTTTGATGGACAAAAGCCAAGCGTGGTCGCTCCTGTACGATTTGGCGTCGCTGACCTCGGCATCTTTCTCTGCTGCAAAAATTGTCAGATCTGCCAAAGTCTCGACGTTAGAGTTGTACGCGATGTTCCGCATGGCCAAGATCATGGAGCAACCTTTCAGATCTAGAGTGGTACAGCTGCTCAAATCTGCGTTGCAGTTTCGTAACTGCTCTGTACCCCGACACAACAAGTCAGTCACTTTACCGTTTCTGTCTCACCCTTCTTTTGCTGCCCATGTCTCATCTTTTCTGTCTCATACCATTCAGCAGTTCAAAGGCATTTGCATCCCGTTTCACCTCCCCTCTAAGACGCCAAGAGAGTCTGCTCCCCAATCGTTGGGCTCCATTCTTCATAATCACTTTGAGTGGGAGAAGAAGCTTGCTGAGATAACAGTTGATCACCTTCCACGCAGATGCCAACAATTTCAGCAGCAGCACCCCAATGTGGACTTGGTGGATGGACATGTGGCTACTGGACTTGAGACGTTGTCATTTCGCCAACCTGTTCTTAGAGAACTTGCTCAGGCCAACTCAAAATCCCTTATCTTTCCATCAAAAGCCAAGTACATCAAGGAGGCGACCTCCGCGTACAAGGGTTGGTGCAAGACACATTTTATTCCCTTGCATACTCTTCCCATGTGGCAGCAGTTCATTCATTCTGAGTGGCAGCTTCACCTTCGCCATATGTGCTTATGCCCGAAATTCCAGGAAAGTCATGCGTTGCAGCTCAAAGACATCGTTTGTACAGATTGGGTAATTCACCTTGCTGATCACGAATCAACTCATCTTATGGTTTTTTGCCCTAGATTCTATTTCCAATCCTGCCATCGAGTATGGTCAGATGTCAAGGTGTTCAGCCCTATGCCGATGTCCGTATCGTCAGCGAAGCTTTTTCTTTGTGCGCACATCCCGTCTCCACTGGTTCGCAAGTACCCTTGGGGATTCAAGTTGGATGCCAATCTGCCTGTGGGACAGGGCAAGTTCGACATCCCATGAGTGCAGGCAGTGACCGATTGCTGGTGTCAGGTGCGAAGTCGAGAATCTCTCTCATCCGTAAGTACACTTGGCCAACGTGCCAAGCAGAAGTCGCTGTTCATACTTTTGTACGGTGGTTAGCGAACCTTGGTTATCCATTTCGCTTGTGTGAAGCTTTGATGAAACGGTAAAAGCGGTCTGTTATCAGTTGACAGTTGACAGCGGACGTGCATGCAACATGTCTTGATCTGACTTCGCCATGTGTGAGAGACTTGCAAATGTTAGCATCGCAGTGTTTTTGGCTAAGAGACGAGATCATCTGTGCAAGCAAGCATGCCGACGGTGCCACCTTCGGATCCTAGCATCGATGAGTTCTTGAGAACGCTCACTCATTCAGCGCGTGTGAGATTGCTCAACTTTGTATCACGACCTCAACTTCGTCAAGCCCTTGTACTTCAATTGACAGCTTTTGTGCGTGACGGGACAGAAAGAATGCTGCAGCAAGAGTTGCGTCGTTTGGATGAGAGGGATAGAGCAAACCTACGTGAAGAACGTCCTAGCAGTAGCGGAGCTTCAGGATCACGTTCGTCCAGTGGCAATTGCAGATCCCACCCCTATGCACCTCCACCCTCTCTGCCAGCAACGAGGAGTACGCCGAGTGCAGGGAGCGACAACCCATCGTCCAGTTCCGCACCTCCCCCCCTACCTCCCCCTGGCCCTCCTCCTCTCCCCCCTCCTCCCCTCCCTCCCCCTCTTCCCCCTCCCTTTTTCCCCCCGCCCAGTGCCAGTGCTCCCGTCTTTCCACCCCCGGCACCACCAGCAAGCTTGGGGCATCGTGTGTCTGAACCTCCTTTGGTGTCCAGTACCGCTTCGTCGTCGGCTGCACCTACATCTTCAGCTACGTCAGGTACTCCGATTAGATCCAAACCCATGCCTACCAGAAGGCGTGAATCACGCCGATTTCGACGCAGTCAATCGTCTGATCTTAGCTGAGTATGCCCGAAGTGACAGGATTTCACTTGTATCTGTGACGCATGCGAGTGCTGAAGTGAGGAAAGAATGTGCAGTGGATGCCAGTGCTGTGAGTACTTTTTCATTAATGTTGTAGTGCATATCAGAACAGTGTTGCAGCACCCTGCTCAAGTCTCGTTCCATTGCACTAATGTCGAGCAACTCAGCGTGCGATCCGTTGGCACCTCTTCAACGCTGGATTTCCTACACACAACAGGAGCTGATCACAATCAGAGGTGAATTCCGTCACTTTCGCGAAGAAGCCCTATCCGTCCAGAAGATCCAACAAGCCCAACTCGACGTGCTCACCACACAAATCAGGGACACGGAGACTCAGGTGGCGGAAGTCATGTCCGCCACCACAGAACTGTTTCAGAAACTTCAGAAGACCAACGAAGTGGTGGGCAACTTGCTGACGGATTTGCATTCTCTTCAATCTGTGACTACTCATTGTGTTAATTCTCTTCAACTGCAAGAAACAACAGAGTTGCCCCCAACGCTTCCAGCAGAAATTGAAGTCTCAGAGTGAAACGTGAGCAGTTGCAAACAAGCGTCTGTGTGCCAGTGTCACTGCAAGGGTGTTGCAAGGGATGTGCAAGGGACGTGCAAGTGACGTGCAAGGGATGTGCAAGGGACGTGCAAGTGACGTGCAAGTGATGTGCAAGGGTGATGTAAGCGATCTGCGGGCACCATGTGTTGTGAGCATCTGCAGACATTGTCCTGCCTCATGCCCTCAAGGTTCCCTGTAGTGCAAGACAGATTCAGACCGTACAAGTAGCTTTTCATCATGTCGGTGTCCAGTTTCGAGAGCGATGCTGCCTCTGTATCGGACGTGCATACTTCCGACTTCTCGTCAGACCTTGCAGCATCAGACCAAGAATGTGATCGACGTGCAGATTTGGCATCAGGTGTTCCTTTGGCCAGTGATCCGGATTCGGCTGATTTTGATCTTGATCATGAGAGCATTAATGCGTCTTCATCCATTGACCGACAGTCTGCGTCTTCGTCCTCTGGTCGATTAGTTCATGCCCCAAAGCCGAAGCAGTCAGTTGCAGAGCATACCAACATGTTGCAGACGGACCCACCGCGGAAACGCAAACTTCGTATGATCGATGAAGGACCTGATGGTGTGCGCATCAAGATTCGTCCTGCACCCAGTACCCAATTTCGCCGCAGAATGGAAGGCACGAAAGTGCTTGGTGACGATTTCTACATTCACAACAGAGCTCAGTTCATTCTCGATTTCTTGAGACAGCATGGCCAACGCATTGCCAAAGAAAAGCAAGGCCCTAGGAAGCGTTTTTCGTCCACTTTGAAACTTGTGCAGTACGTTCTTGACCGAAAGTGAGAGATTGCACCAAGAAAGTGAAAGAAACTAAAGAGTGTGCGTTTGCAGTGCTGTGCATTATCAGCTTTCTGCATGAACCGTCTTGAGTTGCAGCATTTGGCATCCAGTGAAACTGTGTAGGTTGCCCAACATGAAGCGCAAGGCCCGCGAAGCCAATCTGCCTTGGAGCACGAGCCGCGACTACATTTTTCGGATGTGGGTTCGTGTATGCAGTCGGGCAACCGGACACGAGACTATTACTCTCCACATCCAGTTATCAATCAACGATTCCATCAACGTTGCCAAATACCTTGTCGCGATGCAGCTCTGGGAGAAGTTCGGCTGGTGGCCTAGGTTACACACCTTCCAGCTTGTACAAAACTTTCGCCATCTTCGGTTTACGGAACCTGTAACGACTGCTCAAACCCTCGAACCAGTCGATTTCGTTGTGACGGTATAAAAAGAGACCACCTCTGTGTCAAGTCAAGAGCAGTGACGAGCAAGGGACGTGCCAGCGGATTGCAAGTGATATGCAAGGGATGTGCGAGGTTCGTGCAAGTGCAGTGCAAGAAATGTGCAGAGTAACATGTCAGAGACGTGCAAGTGCTGAGGTGTTGTGAGCTGCTTTCATCAGACATGCAACAGAGTTTTGTTTCAAGCACTCTGAAAATCGTGTAGACCCCGAACAACATGGATTGGGCCGCTTCTGACGTGCTCGAGAACATCTTGATGTACGTGTTGCCGATCAGAGCCAGAATCACATTCATTACCCGCCTCGATCCAAATGATGACCCAGAAGAGGCACAACCCATAACCGACACCATGGTGGCGTACACTTTCCTGCGACGTGGGATACAGGAGTTTCGGCTGTCCTCCTCGGTTGAGTTGACCATGGGCTTTCAGTCTTTGCATACCACCATCCGTTTTGCACAAATCAATGCCGTGGCTTGCACCATGTTGAGCAGCCCGTCAAAAAGGTGGATGAGAGCTGTCGTAGACCTAGTACAGGAGCGTTTGCGAGTGAGTATTGTGTCACTGGCCAACGTTGCGTACCAAACTGCAACTCAGTGTTGCATGTACTTCGATGCTGATGCGGAAGAAGCAGAAGTTGAATTGCACTTAGTGCACAGACTGCGCTTCCTGAAGTTTCGTAGCCCACTTTCCTAGGTCCCTTGAGCATAAGACTTTCCCATGAAATTCAGGAAAAAACAGCGCGCAAAGACTGTCTACATTGCAAAGTGAGTGCGCACTGTCCTGCAAGTGCTGTGCAAGCGATTGAACGGATGCAATGAGCCCGGTCGGGCCTGTGTGTGTCCATCCCTGTTTCGAAGGGTAGGTAAATCTGACTCGATTGAGCAGGGGGGCAAGGGCTCCAGTGATCAGCCTTGCCCAACGAAGCCAAATCACTGGAGTGGATGCAGTGGCTGATCACCACTGTGTACCTGCTTTCGGATTAGCCAGTGGGCCCCCTGAGGCACTGGAGTAACCAACACTAGAGTGACAGCATCACGTTTGCCACTGTCGAGTTTCCTGTATGGTTGCTGCAATCTGATCATTCAGGTGTGACTCAGAGCTGTGTTTGAGTGAGGGCTTGCTTCGAGTTGCTGACTTTCCCTGACAGTATGCACCGACAGATCAGACCTGCGACACGATGTGTCAAGTGTGTGTGTGTGCGTGTGTGTTTGTCTTTGTGTGTGTGTGTTGTACGTCCGTCAGGCCGTCTGTGTCTGCGACCTTGGGTTTCTGTACCGGCAAGCGGCTGTGGCATCTCTGCCAAAAACACTGAGGAGAATGTCCTGACCACCTGGGTGCTTGCGCACATAGTCCTTGAGGTTGTAAACCTCTCGGCAACCCAGGAAGGCTTACATACTGCTGGACTCTGTAGGAATCTCCTGACCTCGCAGCACTGAAAGCAGTGCTTGAACACGAAGGAATACACTAAAACTGAACAAAAACCTTCTCGAGGCAGCTGCGAAATGTGAGCTCCCTCATGTTGAAAGTCTGCATGCGGGAGCTACAGGCCTTGTTGAAAAGAACGACATAGCCGCGCTCCTTCACCGTCTGCATGCTAATCTGCAGGGGGCATATCGACATCTCCACAGCGCGACATAGGGAATCAGCACAGCAAGTCGTCGCTGCAATAAGTTCACATATATGCCGTAGTTCCTTCTCGCGAGCGGTAAAATCTCGCTTGCTCAGTGCTGCTAGATAAGGCTCATGCGGGGCACTTTCTCAGGTGCTCTTGAGCTACACATGAGTCGAGGGCCGGCACGCGAGCTCGGCGCCTGCCTCTCATGTATAAGCCTGTCTGCGTAACCAGCAATTTGAAATAATCTGAAGCCCCGTGCCAGGCAAACGAGTTCTCCGAAGCCAGACCCCCTGCTGAGCATGCCTTCTCTCTCGACGGCCCATCGAGGGATTTCCTCACAGTGCTGAGATCGGGGTGTGCTGACGGCCGCGCGAACATCCTGAACGACGACAGAATGACGGGTACACTACAGCCAGCACCGGCCTGGTGGGACAAGCATTGCCCATGGCTGCTCAACCGCTGTGAGCTACCAGAAAAACGGCTGCGGCTCTGCTACAGCCTTACAGCAAAATCCGCATGTCAGCCTTCATCAGCCTACGGAACGAAATATCGGGAATGCCGACTTCGATGCTGGCAGTCATCCTCAACATTACGAGCATCATCATCATCATAAGGAATACCAGCATCAGTGTCATGATCATCATACACCATCCTGAACCATCATCATCATCACTACTAGGATCATCACTATTTATCATCACCGTCATCGTCACATGCATCAGCATTGTCCTGTGCTGCTTTGTCTGCTGTTTGAATGTCTTTCCAAATTATGAACTTATCACCACGATCGAGCCCAGTGCGGCAAACAAGAATGTGAGCTGGCACCAACTAATTGAAACATTAACATCCAACGAGCATAGGCACTCGAGCAACCAAATGCGAACGCTGTGGCATAGCACGTGCAACTCTTTCGACGTCTACAACGGAGATGGGCTAGGACTAAGCGATCCGTGCCATCGGCACCTGGATCGATTTGCCTACAGTGCGAGACGAAGGCTGCAAGCCTGCTTCGCAGTGGAGCTTGCAGCAGCCAACCCAAGCTGGCGCGAAAACCTCGAACAACGGAAATTTACTTAGGATGCTGGCCTCGAGCAGCACTCTGCAACCGCAAGATATGTGACGTCTAGACGTCGTCTGCCAGCAAGTTCTTCACGTGAATCACGTGCGGCACAGCCCGGGATTCCGACCAAACGATGGGCTGGGCGGCTGGGTTGGGGGAATCGTCGGAATCCGTTTGGACACGGACATCCCTGATTCGTTGGCGTGGCCGCTCCAACAATGCGTCCACGATAGGTTCAACTTGAACCATAAGTTCCGTTGCCTGGCAGCCAGCCAGCTGCATCTAGCAGAAAGCATATACAAGTCGCTCGCAAAACAAAAGCTGTCTGGCGCGTAGATGCACATCTCGGCGAGTGATGGCTAGTGATTGCTGCGAGCAACGACTCGGACTCAAGCCCGTTGCTTCTGTCATAACCCGGCAGCTGGACGGGTGGGCTACCTTTGAACGTTATGGTCTGCAAGTGCCAACATTAGCATGCAACAGCAGGGAACTCCCAGGCAACGATGCGAATGGGAGCTCTCGCGTGCAAGCAGGACCTTTCGAACGTGAGCGTTGTTGCTATTTCCCGTTTACCAAACTGCCAGTGCTAATTTCTAAGACTGGCTGATGAGGAGAGGCTCCCATCCAGCAGTTTCTCCTGCATTGAATTTGAGGCATGTCTTTAATGGGTGTGCACGGAGAGGTTTTCGTGTTCTTCTTCGGAGCTGGCTTGGCTTTCTGTCCAATTTGGCAATGCAGCGCTGCAATATGCTGCAATCTGAACATGGATGCAGTGGAGTGGAAACACGAATGTGTTCGGAACTTCTGACCGATCAAGACTTTCCCTTCATGCACACGGGTGTGGGGCGTATCAGAACGCCAAATCTCAGTACATCTCGGGCAAGTCCGCACCTCGTTCCTCCAGCGAATACAAATCAGCATACGGCACAAACATCAGGTTTCAGTTGCGCTTGTCTCAACTCCAGCTCACCAAGTTCCGCTTTCTACTTCGACAAGATCCGACCTAGCGAAGATTCGACCCTCTTGGGTCTTGGCGGACGAATCAGACTGCACACAGAAGTGTGCCAACAACACCACGGCTTCCAGCATGGGTTCTGGAGACTCTCTTTTGAGCCCTCGCTCTTGCCTCCTTCTTGTTGAAACCTTGGCAGGACATGGGCTTGGAAGCATTGAAACTGGGCTGCATGTCACACTCGCCAGCTTCGTTCACTTCCTCACCCAGCTGAGCGTTGGGCCTAGTCGGCCATGTTGCCTGCAAGGGCGCCAGATTATCCTAACCTCGTCCACCAGGATCTAATGCCGTTGTCTGGAACATCGCGCAGTCCGTTGCCACTGGATGACAGCTCGGATTGCTGATTTTGCAGCTGAATCTTGCCTGACTCAGTCGAACAAATGCTCTTCAAGCCCTGCGTCCCCTGAACGAGAAGATGCCAAGACCCGACGGCTGTATAGGCAGGAGACTGGCTGCCGCTAGACAAACAACAAACCTGAAACCCCAACCTCCAGATCAGCCGCCCAGTCTCGCGGTTGCCAAGAAGCTCCACCTAAGCAAAGCAGCAAGAACAAAGCGGGGGGGAAGGGTGGAGTGGGTACTCAAACGGCATCGGATGCGAGACTCTTCCTTCACCAAACAGACCAATACCCAAGGCAGTGAAGCAAGCGGGTTGCAGTTGAAGTGTGCCATGATGCTCTCCCTCTTGCTGTGTCTCTACTCTAACTTGGATGCGATACTCTCGCTTCACAAAAACCGGTGCCCATTCACAAAGCCTGCGGGAAAGGGCAAGAGTGGAATGATATCAGGATGTGATTTCAGTGTCTTGCCGTTCTTTTGTGGAAACTCGATTGCAGCGGTGCTGACTGGAAACCCCCCTATGTCTCTGATCTGTGCTTCTACGCAAAGCCGACGCAAGCGGACAAACCAGCACTTTCGAAATCTCAGCCAAAGCAGCACTAAGCAGTTTCATCACCGAGATGGAAGTGGCCTCACAGCTCGCGGGAACTCTCAAGGCTGCCACGGAAATCCCGGAGATGCCATCCCAGTCCCATAAAGTAGAGATGCGGCATATCCAGAATGGCCGAAAGCCCTTCAATGCTCAGCGCCGAGGTGCGAGGTCGACATCTCCAAGCCCGTCCAACACATCCTTTATGACCTTTTGGTCTGTCATGACCTGTAACGCGGGTGTGTTTTGCTAATTTGTGGGTTTCGTTTTGTCATTGTTTGGCTTGGTTTGCTTAGCCCGTGGGTTTCGGAACATTGCGGATGCCATCCTTTCGGCACGGTGTTTTTGACTTTATGTAGCTGTTGTGTTTCTGTCTGCGTTCTGGTTGACGGGCTTCCCCATGCGTTTCAAAGCCAAAAACTGAAAGGAAAAAAAGGACCGACTAAATCAGACGTGGAAGGCGGGTCATCCACACAGGCCTGAAAGTACGCCTCGCTCGCATGCGCAGTCCGCTTTTTGCGGGGTCGCAGCCAAACGGCAAAGTGGACAACACGTTGTTACGATTCTCACGCGGACTTCCAAAAGCTTTGATGGAACTCCATTGTTCTTGACAGTTATTGAAAACGAGATATCGTACCGGCATTTTTTCATTACAACTTGCAGGTTGCGCCTTGCGGCCAACGTGTTTCGTATTTGCGCGGCTATCCTACTAATGCCACTGTCAATCACAGCACCAAAATTGCAATGCGTGTATTTCTTGTGATAACAGATTGAAATCTCTACCTAGCGACTAGTAAACATAGTCATATGAACTACACAATAGGAGGAGGAGTAGTAGTAGTAACAGCAATAAGGATAAAACTTGTACTAGTAGTAACAATAGCAATGACTGTGTAACTTCGGTAAAAGCAACACCAAGCATAAAATTCATAACAACAACAACAACAACAACAACAACAGCAACAGCAACAGCAACAGCAACAGCAACAGCAACAGCAACAACTCACAATAATGCCAGCTCAATGAATACTACTAACAACTAAAGCAGAATATAATGAGAATACCCATTGTGCTAAAGCAGGTGCGTGAGGTTTTGGTACTGGCTGTTGCCTGTATCGCTCTCCTCACCAAGAGCTGATATATATATATATATATATATATATCGTGTTGATTGCCTTGACGAACGTCCAGTAATAGTTAGTTCTCTCACCAATCCTCCTTTGCAGGCACACTCGGTCAACCTCTTTTCCCGTTGGAATGTGAGCAACGAGTTGTCTGTGCACGGGATGACTCTCTTGGCTTCTTGACCGATAGCGGGCGTCCGGCTATTGCTAGCTAGGCAGTAAGCTTTTGCTGTTTAGCCTTTAGCATAGCTTACACATAGGACTTGAGCCAAAGTTACGTTACGCGGAGCATTTAAAATTGACGCTGTGACATGGTCCGACTAGCGGTCCCATGTACAGACAAGGTAGTGAGACAAGACCCGCGAGACGGTGTCTTGCTCTATGTACATGATGGAATCATGACATTGCTTCCCATAGCTCTGATAGTGACGCCCACGAATTGGACTAGGCATCGAGGTCCGTTTGCACCCCCCATGAGTTGAAGGTAGTCGCGATTAGACAAAGAGATATCCGCCGTAACTTTGAAATTGTTTAGAAGAGAGTTTTGCATCCCAATTAGAATTGTTGTGACACGCAGCTACGTCAGTAACGATCCCCCGATATGACACTGCAGGATCAGACGTCACCGAAGAAAGCGGCCAAGAGTGAACATCACCCTCACATGGCGGTGTCACGGAACATAGTGCGGCAAGACGTCATTTTACCATTTATCCATGACCCAGCGACGAGTGCGTGAGGTTGTCCTCTGGATTCTTTCCTTTGCCCTTCCCTTTGTCCTTGCCTTTGCCCTTGGCGTCGTGGAAGGTGTCGGCATTCCATGGTTCACGGCGATGATCACGATTCCTCGTCTCTTCTTTGGGTGCACCTTTTGGAGCGGCTGGACGTGTGACTCGTTCACGTTCTTCTTGAGTGAGCCTTGCGTCCTGCCCTGCATCCAAATACTCACGGGTCGATATATGACTCAGTGCTTGGCGATGAGCATGTTGTTGCGGATTCCTTTCCTCATCGGCTTTCCGTTTTGCGACCTTGTCCACGAGCCTGGCTGGGACTTGGACGTTGCGGCCGATGATCAGGCTGATCGTCACCGCAGAATTGTCCCTGGAACTTTGCATGAGCAAGACTCCAACAGGATCGATGCACAGGAAGTTGGTAGGTCCAACGGGAGTAGGCCGGATCAGTGAAAACGACATGTAACTAAGGATCTTCGGAATGATCTCGCAAAGGATGCTCAAGCAACTGAAGCGCATACCCTTTTCGTCCTGTCCTCTGTTGAACTCTGTTGATTTAGGTCTCAGGATTGAACGCGTCCCTCGTGTAGCCCATCTGAATCGATCCTCTGACCAGGGCCGATAAGATCTGGTTCGTCCGGATGCGCGTGAGCGTGTAGACACCCTCCGGGTCCTCGTGGAGTTCTTGTCATTGTGAACGAGCCCAAGCGGGAATTTCCTCATCGGTGACATCCTTACTGACGACCTGCGACAAAGCGCCCGGCCAAGTCCCGATAATGTCATAGAGTTGACCATGCGAAATCTTCTCTTGCATCTGGAAGTAAGGCATTGTCACCCAAGACGAAGTAGTAGGCCAAGTCTTGTACATCGTGAAGTAGGTCATGTAGGCAAATGGCAAACGCGGGCCGCTTTGCGTCGATGCAATAAGCAGTCCCTTTCTCTGGGTGCATGACTGCGCGAGCCTGTTGCAATTCCGGGTCAACATCCGGTGTCCGGTGTTCGTCCTGGAAGGATGAATGAGGGGCCTCCTTTCTTTTGCAATTCCGGGGCAGCCGCTTCTTCGAAGTCAACCTCATCAAGGAACATCTCCTCGGCTCTGCTTCCGAAGGGGCCGGATTGTCAACCTCCATTTCAGGCTCCGCAACAGTTGCCGTATCTGCCGCGTCCGGTTCTTCATCATCTTCGATCACGATTGCCGCAGTTGCTGCTTCCATGGTTTGCGCAAAGCTTGTGCTCGGGACCTCCGAAGGACGTTCCTCCTGGCACCTGCCGCAAGAAACAATTAGTGACCAGCATGTGGTACACCTCGTCAAACATGCAGGACCCATGCTGTAACATGCCGGACATATCCGCAATCTCGTCCCATCCCTGTTCTCACCCATGCGTAGGTCTTCAGGACGAGTGTTCTTGATGACGAAGAGGATGCCTTCTTGCATGTAGTGGCGTCTCCGGGCATCATCGACGGGCATCTCAACCGTGTTGACGCGATTGCGAAGCAACCTTTCCCTTCCAGTGTTGCGGGGTCCTGACGGCATGTCGCATAGCAATTCCATCACTCGACCGGGTGTCCTCTCCTTTCTTGAAGTCTGGTAGGGGAGGTGATGGGTGATAGTCCAGCACCAGTTCGTCTTCGAGTTGTTGGTCATAGATCTTCTCGATGAGACAAAAGGAATGATTGTCCCTGTCATCAGGAACACAGAACCATACCCTGACAAGCTTGAAAGGTACCGGACATCCAACAATGATGGTGCCACTGTCCGTGATTCTTCCACCTTGGCGGACAAGATCCGGAGATGGGATGTAGAGGACAGCCACTGGCATCCTTCTGTTGCGATATCTACGTGCCCTCGTCTTGGTTGTGACGTTCCTGGGGTCAAACGGTGGAAACAAGCCAAAGTAGCTGTGTACCCGTCCGCTTTGAACTCCTCTACCGAAGTAGCCTTGGTCGCCGTGGGGAGAGGCGGCTCCTGGAATGACACCTTTCCTCATGATGGAGGTCATGTTCCGAGTTCCGACAAGCGGTCGCATGGTACGCTCCACCAAGTTGGCTCAGCAAGCTCATAGAAGGAATAATCGCAGACTGATTGGTGTCCAACTCGAGCAGGTTCTTGGTGTGATCAGGATTTACCGAATGTCCACTTGTGGCGCGAACTGCGCACGGCCTTATCCACCCATCACATTCCGAAGTAATTTGGTTCCTTGCTCTTGTGTCGCGGTCAGACTGCAACTCCGTGATTTGATCCCGCATAGAGACCAGTCCTGGGGAGTATGGGTTGCCAAAGATGGAAGGCCCGACAGGCGGTTCACCCTGACAGCCTAAAATTGCAGCCTAATCTTTCCTCCACGCCTTTATTGGGAGTTGCTGACGTTGGCTTGGAAGAGCAATTGCAGCCTTTGGTTATATATCCTCTTCCTCTGGTCTTCATCACGATGTGAGGCTGGATCAGTGATTCTGCGGCGGCCGCTTGACCAATCGACTTCCATCTTGGTGAGGTCGTCGATCAAAACCCATGCGTTTTCGTCACATTTGATGACACCTTCGAACCTGTGATAGGCCTTGTCATCCAGCCACGTGGTACCCGCTCTTCTTGCAATGCGATGTCGAAGATCTGTCTGAATGCACTTCAAGGCCCAGTCCGAATCTCGGATCGCTTTGCCATTGAGATTCCTCAAGACAACGTCATTGACGATCTCCCATTCTCGATGTACAAATCGGGCACCCTTCAACGGAATAAGATCCAGGATTCCACCTCGCACATGGTCTCCAATGCACTTATACCCTTCATTCTCATACACGCCATATTCGTCCGTTGCTGCGAACAATGGTTGGTCTCCACGTGGCGGCAGATGCGGCGTGAGGATGATCACCCGGAGGTAACATCGCCACACTCACAGGGACTTGCGCCTGCAGGATCGGGAACTCATCGACGGGTCGATTTGTGGTAAATAAAGACAAACTGCAGGATCTCGGAGTGAAGGGGATTCGGTCGAGTTTCATCGACCGATGTCATTGCCTTTGAGCACGTCGACAGCATCCTGCCAGGTCAAGCCGCTAAGGCGTTGTTGCGGCAGCATCGGTGGTTCCATCGAAAGTGGCACTGCTTGCAACCGTCATACTCGGGGAGGGCATTGATGAGGTCGTCGGGGAAGCAAGCCATCGGTGAGCCACAGGCGGCGGGCTGTACCCATACAGGCCTTTACTCGATGTTGGGGATATTAACACCAGGAGGTGGAATCATCACAGCAAAGCAGGTCGGAGCATCGCGGATAGAGCGGGGGCGCAGATCGACTGTCACCGGAGTTCTGGGTCGAGCCTTCGTTTGAACGGGAATCGTCCCAGTAGTGCTCGGAGCTGAAGTGGTCGGTGGTAGCGTCGCCGGTCTCTGATATTCGGGGAAATCGTCGTTGATACACTCGGAATCCCAGGCGCTGTCGGTCTCTTTTCCAGCTTCCCCGATGGGGTCCGGATGTGTAGCTTGGGTCACGACCAGGTCGTCATCTACCTTGATCACTTCGTTGATCACGGGAGTGCTGGACGGCAGCGACAACCATTGTTGGGCCGGAGAGGGTTCTCGCCGGCTCGGTGACTGATCGGAGGCACCCTCGCTTCTGCCTTGCCTTGGCTCGGGCCCCCCACCAGCCGTCGTCGAGTCCGAACCAGATTCCACATGTGACACGTTGAAGAAAGGTCTCTCTGGCTCGGGGTTGCACTCGAAGATGGAAGCTGCCGTCGCCGCCGGAGGGAATGATCCTCACCCTCGGGACGGACGAGTGCTCCTGGTCTGGATGTAGCTCTTCGAGAAGACCCCTCGTGGCGAACTCGTGCAGTAATGCACATCAAGAAGTCGCGCGTCTTCCTTGGCTCGACGAACTTCGACGGCATCTCGGGAGTTGACCCACTCGTGGTACGTATCAAATGTAGTCAAGCATGTGCGTGAAGTGGGTGCCCAGCCGCCATTTGCGAAGCTCTCGTCGACGGAAATTGGCCAAGTTGATCAAGATCAGCCTGGCTGCATCCTCGTGATCTGTCAAATCTGGCCGCCGTTCTTGCCCTCGAACTGCATCGGAGGTCGGTTTGCCCGCATCGTGATTTGCAGCTGGAATGCAGAACGCATTGCTGCCTCGAAGTGATAGCCGTGTTCATTCCAGCAACTTTGTGGGCAATCACAAGCACGCTGAAACCACTTGTGCCAGGGCAAATCGGGCACGACATAGTATGCCAGCGATCGTTGATAAAATCTGGATGTATGTAGCTGCAGATCGTGTGTGGCTATTGCAGTTTTTGCTCGAGATGTAATCCGGCCGAATCGAAGCAGGCATCCTCCACGACTCATGATTGCACCTCTTCGGGGAACGCCTCGAGCATGGACCAAGCGACCGGGCATCGAATGCCTCGATGGACCCGTGGCACAGAAATCAATGACACGAGTTGTTTCGGTCCTGGGCCATGGCTTCGAAGGCATCTCGAAGAGGGGAGAACGAGAAAAAAATCTTGAGTTCGCATAAATGGGCAGGGAATACAGGCATGTTCGCGGTGATCGACTGGTCAAGAGCCTCGAAATCGATCGTGTAAGCATGAAAGCAGTGGAGTTGTCACTTCGCACACACGTGTCCTATACAACAGCACCCTAATCTCAAGGTTCTCGCCTCTGGCTGGCGAATGAGCTCCATGAACCTACGGGTGTTACATGTGCACTACTGCGCAACTCCTTTCCTATCTTCTGTGTGTTCCATGTTTGTGTCAGGCTGACCAAAATACTTACCCGTGCAAGAAAGCTGCACACTTTTGCAAAGCATCACAGGTGAGTACCTGGAAACGACCTCGTACTTTCAGCAGTGAAAGGCGAAACCGATCCTTCCGGAAGCGGATAAACACCATTGAACGCCGTTGTGCGTGAAGCCACAGCAAGAACAACGGCTTTTATCTGGGCGGGTTGAGCGTTCAGGCTGCCATGTCATCAGAAATCAAGACTAAACATCCGAGCAAACAGCATCTGCACTATGCCGCCGCCGAAGTAAACGCATACAAACGAGTTGGATCGACCAGGGGGTACGGAAGTATGTCATACTTCGTATGCTCACACCGCTGAAACTGTGTTCTGCTAGGCCTTAGCTGGAAGTTACACACCCATTTAGTGAAACAGCTCATCTGCTGATGGTTCCCAGGATCCGACTGTAGCCATTGTCAAGCAGGGTCAGGAGGTTGTTTCGTCTGCGTTCAATGTTGTTCGTCTGCTTCCCCGCCTTAAACACTGAAAAGAAACCTCTTCCATTTTCTAAACCCCGTTCAGACTTCCGCGGTTCACAGTACCTGTACCCAGTCGGATTGCTCTTCTACGTCCTGTGAATTTCTGTCATTGCATGACCACAGTTTGCCAAGCTGGGGGCACCTCGAAAATGTGAACGAACTTCCTCGCATCCCTTTCATAGGTCAACCTGGCAGGTGGGGATGGCCAACGGAAAAGGTGGACTGTAGTTCGGGTTCGGGTGACAGATATCACGCCTCGAACCTCACAACGCTGCGTAATTAAAGACTTTGTTTCCAGGGGCTTCCAGGCCTCAAAAGCCTGACGCAGACATGCCCATGCACGTGCGCCATGGGAGTTGGAAGTTGGCGTTGCATGGCTCACGAGGGCTTTTACACACCTCCGCCACGACCGACGGCAGGCCTCCAAGCCCTTTGGGCGTTGGGTGACTGCGTGCGCATGACGCCAAGGACACATCCAGCCGCAAAGAAGGCCCCGAAAACGGAGACTACCTGCAAAGCAGGGGCCAGGCAGTTGGGGTTTGGATGGGGCAATGGCGGCTCGAAAATGCTGTGGGTGCTGGTAGGTTACGACGAAACTAAAGCTGCACGCGTCGGCGCATGAATTCGTGTTAAGGAAACGATTCGACGGTCCCGTGCCTCTTGCTAGCTCTTACCCTGTGCGTGCAAAGAAAGGCACTGGGTCCCGTACCAGGAAAAGAACTGACACATCCTGGATTTCCGTTGCGGAGGCAGGCACGAAGAAGGGCATCAGGAGGCAAAGGACCTGGACAAAAGCTGTCGCGGATGAAGCTTGCCTACTTGGTCCCGGACAGGTAATCACAAGCAAGAGAGCCTCAAACCATTCGTGGCCGACACTGTCAAAGGCTCTCTGCTCCTACTCGCGCTTGGCCGGAGGTCTCACAAAATAGCGCAGCTGTCAACCATGTGATCCCCACGGTCAAAACGTGCAAATGCCAGCGAGACACAGCTAGAACATAGTGGAGCGCAACGTCAAGGCAAAGCAGCCTCAAATGCTAAGAGCTGCAGCTTACCGGTGCAGAGGGCTCATTATGAATTTGGGTAGGTCGATGTGGATTCATGCCTTTAAGATAGGGAAGCCGGGTCGGCATACCCATCGCAGCGGCTTCTGACGCCAGCGAAATACGACCGGCACCCCAAGCACAGGCCAACAGGGCTTGCGTGTGCAATACTGCTGGCATGTCCCGAATAAAAGCGGCACGCACGTCGAGACCCGGCATCGTTCTGTGATCTGTTCCAGTATGTACTAGCAGCGTTTGCGTGGGAGCTTGCAGCATCTTAGCAGTGTTGGCAGCGCTGTGCTGGCGGTAGGTGTTTAACAATCGTCACTTGTGACCAGTCGACCCGGGTTTCCTGCAATAACTGTACACCAAGACGGCTCACTTGTGGTAGAAGCCCAAGCTGTTTCGGCAACCCAGCTAGATTTCGCAATCGATAAGGCTAGCAGAGGATATTTTCGAGATTTCGAGATTGAACTAAAACAATGAGCACGTGCGTTGTTGCCAGGGGACGTTGAAGTTCGCCAAGGCAAAAACCAGAACACGGCCAAGAAGTAGATGAGAAGGCCTGAGTGACCCATTCGCAGTTCGTGTGGCTTCAATCGACCGAAGCAGTTTAGGGTGATGTTCATAAGGTTCTTATCACGATTAATTCGCAAGTGACTATTCTCGTTCATCTCTGCGGCTGCAGGTTCCGCTGCTTCTTTTGTGACGGCAAATGTGGCCTTACGCCTACTATTCGTATCAGCATCAGCAGGCGTGGCGTGTATCAACATTACTCTGACATGGGTTAGTACCATCAGTCTCACTTCCGCTAGCGAGTGCACATCGAAAACTCTCACTATGATACATAGATTCGCCTACTTGGCATCATGCCACATTATTTGTGGCTTGTTGACTCCAGCGATAAAGGGCTGCGGATTGTAAACCTCTGTTGCAATACGTTAACAATGTGACCACTCGGCCGCCAAGCAGGATGGCCAAAAACTTCTGCAGCATGTTCTGCTTCGAACCGCTAGATGCCGTGATGAGCGATGCAGTCAATGGTGTCGAGCCGGCTCACCATTTTCTTTTTTTATCGGGCGATCTTCGCTTTGCGCTCTTGTTTCCTCTTTCTTGCGACAACTGAACCACATGCCCTTCAAGATAAGGATAGCTCCGAGGCTAAAAATTGACGCTCGGGTGGAGAACTGTGTCCCAACCACATGGCAGGCAGCTTCCGCTTGCACCAGAAACTTCAGAACGTGACACGCAGTCCCCAACCCTGGAGCATCATGGATTTTCCCCAGGTTGCTGCCCAAAAGTTCCGAGCCTGTGCCAAGGTAAACAGTCTGCGCCATCGGCGAATCGAAGATCACCGTCGTGAGGGACAGGAACAACCCCTGCAGATGCAGCAGCCTCCCCCTCAGTGGACCAACCTACAAGCGCTTCGATGAACAAACTCCTGCCGGTAGTGGGGAGGAACAGTCAACATCGTGTGGCAGAGACTCCTTCATCTATATTCCGACAACACATGCCACTCCACCATCTGCATACCTTCGCCACAACACCGATTTGATGCTTCAAGGTATCAAGCCGGAAATTGCGAACTGTCAACAGCATGGCCATGCCTTCAGGATCGAGACAATGACCCACCAATAGACGGATGGCCGCACTTGTAGAAACAAGCACTTCCATCGCATGCGGAAGCTGACGTCCTCCGTTTCCGGATTGGATGCGGCAGGAGTGGAAGGCGCAGGCAGATCGGGGAATCACGGGACTTTACCTAACACAGCGTTGTGAGCACAGTACCTTTCCACATATACTGCAGGCACTTGTCGATAAGCATATACATATACATATATAACATATATAACATATATAACATATATAACATATATAACATATATAACATATATAACATATATAACATATATAACATATATAACATATATAACATATATAACATATATATATATACCAGTTACTACGATCGCAGACGTTCGGTGCCCTCACTGAACAAACGATCGGCGATCGCACCTTTTTCATGCGACCGCAACGTGGGAGTCGGCCACAGTCGGATCATCAAAATTTCACTTGATCTTCACAAGTCCGATCGGACCCCCGATCACCGAGGGGTGCGCCATGGCAATCACCACAGACCGCAACATCATCCGATCGGACACATCAGACAAGCGATATTCCCCGCGAACAAAATTAAAAGTCTTCGATCGGATCATCCGGCTCCGGCGACGGCTCCTCGATCGGGTCGTCGGCGAGGGGGGCCGCGCCGAGCAAATCGATCAACTGCCGCTCGGCAGCACGAAAGGCCGTATCAGGAGTGGCTTTGGCTTTCGTCCGAGCGGGAGCAGCGCGAGAAGCCTGGTACGCCGCGATCTGGGCGGGAGTCGGCGGCGCCTTGGTCGGCGGGCCCGAGCTCCTCGTAGGCACCATGATCTCGGTGCCCGGAGGGAGCTGCGTACCGGGCGGGAGCTGATCCAGCCGCCGCGGGGGCTGCCCCGGAATGACATAGTGAGCCGGTCCGCTAATGCGGACGTCATCGGGCACCTCGTCGAGCGATCTGGGGGGCTGCCCTGGAACTATGTACTGAGCAGGCTCGGCGAACAAAGGAGAACGCCCCTTCGGAACCGCTCGGCCTTGGCGCGGCAGACCAGCCCTGGGATCCACATAGTAGACCGGCTGATCTAAGCCTCTGTTCCGAGCAGCTTTGGCCGGCGGGGCTTTTGGCACCGGCCGCTGAACAGAGGGCACACCGGCCAATTGATCCCAGTTGAGGGGAGGATCTGCCCCGTGATCGTAGCCGGCCGGCTGGTGACGATCGCGATCACGATGAGCCGGCGGCGTGACCCAGGGGGTCTTTCGGCAGAAATGACACATATCCAGGCGACGATCGCAAGCCGTGCACAAAGGAGTGCGCTGGTTGGGAGCCCACTCTTCGCGGGGGACCCGAACGGCTGCGTAACATTCGTCTTGGCCGTCCCCGTCGCAGAAGCAGCCGGTGAACAGGCCGCAATCCACGCAGGGACGGCATAGCTGATCTGTGTCGCCAAAAGCGAGCGCTTGAAGGCCAACGTCGTTGCGAGGATCCCGCATACCGAAAAGAACAGATAGGGCGGAGAGGGTGGGATTTTTCGGTATGGCCCGATCGGCTATCGCCAAAATGGCCACGGAAAAGATAGATCAAGTCTGTTCCAACGATCGCGAAACTGATCTCCTAATTCCTACCCACCAGACCGATAATTAGGAGACCAGTTACTACGATCGCAGACGTTCGGTGCCCTCACTGAACAGACGATCGGCGATCGCACCTTTTTCATCCGACCGCAACGTGGGAGTCGGCCACAGTCGGATCATCAAAATTTCACTTGATCATGACTTGATCTTCACAAGTCCGATCGGACCCCCGATCACCGAGGGGTGCGCCATGGCAATCACCACAGACCGCAACATCATCCGATCGGACACATCAGACAAGCGATATTCCCAGGCCCTCAAACTCCCTTCGGAAATTCCGAGAGGACAGTGATCCAACCACACATCAGACCTGTAGCGACATCACCACGAGAGGGGTTATCCGCAGGGTTCGAATCGGTCGGTACCCGATCGATATAAACTGAGCACCTAAGCTCCAGAACAAGCTCCCAGAAAATTCCTACGAGCTCGCAGACGTCCTCTTTTGCAGAGTAGCCTTTGATCAAAGCTGCCTCTACAGGCTCGGAATCGATAAAGAGGAGGACCAGCTTTCCACGGATCTCTTCCCTGAAAGTCTGTATCGCAGCGACCGCGGCTAAAAGTTCGATCATGCAAATCTGGGTCTTCCGGGGGAACCATCTCGACATGATCTGTCGTGACACCCCCGAGGCGAATTGCCTAGGCTGATCGTCCCTAGTGAACATCACCCCTCCAATCATCTCAGAAGAGGGATCCTTGGGGTTCGAGCTCGGCGCCGATCCATCCGTGAAGATCACCACGTCGGACTTCCGCGGCCCCGAACTGGGGATAGGCCTCGGAGGCCCATGCATCACGAGCGTCCGCCACTTGTAGAGGGAGTAGAGGAGAGCAGGCGACAGGCTCGTGCTGACCGTCTTCCGGGAGTACTGCCGCTCCGAGAGAGATCTCAGAAAGGCTCGGCCGATCTTTCCCCAGAGCTGAGAAGCGCCGAACATTAGCTTCCCTCTGAGCTTCCCGGCTTGGCCAGGAGACAGCTCTTCGTGTTCCAGGATTGCCGAGATCTCGTCGAAGAGCTCCTGCTTCCTGGACTTCTTGATCTTGAGCAAGTACTGATCGAGGTCGTAGGTCACGCCCAAGATCGTGGGATCAGAGCAAATCGCGCCCCGAGCCACCAATGGACCTTCTCTGCAAGCGCGAACGCACTATCTGCCGTGGCCTCCGGCTCGAAGCCGTACTTGTCGTCGTAGAAATTGAAGCCGGCCACGATGAACACGCGCCTTAGAATGTCGGTAATCGCAGCCGAGCGGCGGTTGTAATTATATACGGCCGAGACCAAACCGAAGGAGTGCCCGACCATCACAAAGAAAGCCACCTTTCCCGTGGCCGGATCCTTCAAAGCGACCACACTCCACTTGCGATGGGCCGGGGAGATCGGTACCTGCCGATAGGCCCGCCGCTCGTCCAGAACCCAACCACGTAGCGGGGACTTTGGTAGCCGCGAACGCAGCCACTTGATCACCGCCACGTTCGCGTCCGTCGAGGGGAGTTCGAGTTTCTCGGTGACGATCGTCGCCATGTTGATCCCATTAGAGGTAGCACTATCGACTCCCCTGACTTTGTTCTTCTGGACCACTTCAAAGCGCTGAGTAGGGATCCAGTGATCATCGCCCACAAACTCCGAGACTTCGGCTTCGTCGAAGAAGGGACCGATCGCCGACCCTTCTCGAACGTCTTCCATGGTCCCTTCCCAGACCTTAGGAGAGTGCTCGGTAACCGGAGATCTCCGGATCGCACTTAACACCTTCGATCGAAATTCCCAGGCCCTCGAGCGAAGGGCATCAACCGAGAGGTGTTCCGCATGCGGTTTGCGGTCAGGTTTCCATCTGTGGGAAGAGGCGATGTCGCCG
Organism: Symbiodinium sp. CCMP2592; assembly: GCA_905221615.1. Classification (NCBI taxonomy): domain Eukaryota; class Dinophyceae; order Suessiales; family Symbiodiniaceae; genus Symbiodinium; species Symbiodinium sp. CCMP2592. Next base: position 520,258 of record CAJNDT010003935.1, on the reverse strand, counting down.
ACGATCGGCATGCCAGCCATGATCTGATCCACCAGGTCGACGTCGCTGCATTTGGCCGCATCCATGAGCTCGTGCCAGAGGGCGACGTGGAAGAACTGACCCATCTCCAGTGGACGATCGTCGGGGGCGCCGCGAAGAAGACGGCGCAGATGCTCATCTGGTATTTGCTTGAGCAAGGTATCAGAGGACGGGAGCAAATCATGAGCTCGCTGTTCCCAATGTCGCAGGAGAGAAGCCCGACGATCGCGAACTTGAGCAGGATCGCGGACAATCTGCTCAAGGACCGCCAAAAGATCTTGGTCGATATCCGCATCCTGCGTGAACGGGTGTGTGGCGTCTAAAGCGAAAGCGATCGCTTCGCCCGGGTGCATTTCAGTGCCGATCAGCGGAGCCACCACAGACTTCTTCATCTGGTAGCCCGCGGCGACTGCCTTCTTACCAGCCGGTCGTTGGCGATGCTCCTTGGCTTTGACCGGGGCACCGTGGGGCCGTTTCCGATCGGAGTCCGGGGTCTCGAGCGCAAACGTGAGAGTCTGCCAGGACTGATCAACGTGATCGCCTGTGTGCACCGGAGCCGGCTTGAAGCGGAGCTGCAAGAGCTGCTCGAACTCGTCGGACGGAATCCGATCGACTCCCTGCACAGAGTACACTGCGAGGACCACCCGAGTTCCTTTCCAGGGCAAGGTTGCGCGCAGAGCTTTTTTGGCATTGAAGAGGATCTTGTTGTCGACGAAGTCGGTGTTGAAGCCAGGGATCGATCGTCCCTCGATCTCTCTGACGTCTGGCCCGAGCGGGTCCTCGATCCAGAGCCCGCCTCCTTCGAACGATCCGAGCTTGAAGACGATGTTCGGGATCGGTTCGTTGCCCGAGTCACGGTGAGGTTCCGCCTCTTGATCGTAGAGGACAGCGAACGACGTGAAGAGCGCCTCAGGAGCCTGCTGGGCGATGTACTTGGTGATCGCCTCGATCGCCCACGGCCAGGAATGGCAAGACGATCGAAGTCTCGTGATGCCCCCATGTCGATAGGCTCCTGCGAAGAAAGCGCCACCCCGTTCGTCGGCAGCCTTGCGCTGACCCTGAACAGGGAGCTCCATCGTCATCTCGAGGATTTCCTCGCGTAGCAGGGGAGCTTTCTTTCGCAGGAGAGCCTGCGCGCGGGACTCCAGATCACAGCCCCCGCACGCGCCAGAGAGAGTGAGGTGAGGATCACATTCAGCTTCGGTGGGGGCCGATCAGTGGTTACCGATCATGGCATGCGGCTCCCCACAGACCATGCACAGGTGCTTGAAGCGACAGTTGTCCCCGGAGACGCACCCGAGCGAGGAGTTGAAGTAGTGGCACCGGCGAGCGCCCTGGACTTTCTTGGCCGCATCGGCGATGAGCTTCCACTCCTTCTCCGGGATCCGGTTGTCGGGCTTGAGCTTCTTGTTGGGATCCTCCTTGACGATCTTCTTAGGCGGATCGTCTTTGGAAGGAGTCTGCAGCCGCTTCTTCTTCTTCCCCCCTCGAGTCCTCTTGAACGGGTTGCGGGGAGGAGGAGGAACCTCATCCTCTTTGACTTGATCAGGGTTGTTTGCGAGCTGCAAGCGATTCTGCTCCATCTTCGAGAGCGTGGCTGAAGTACGAGCGTCATTCCACAAGTATTTGTGGTTGGTGAGCACCTCGACCAGGGCCTGCGAGAACGAGATGTACGTCGCCCTCTGTTCGGACAGCAGGCGGAAGATCTTCTTCCTTATAGCTCGATCCGCTGCCATGAGGAAGGGCAAACCCGGGCATTCCGAACGGAACTGCTCTAGTTCCTGCAAGTACTTCAGAGGACCTTCAGCGCGTGAAAACGCACAAATGTTCAGGTACTCGAGCGCCATGAAGAAGGCGTGCAGTCGATTGAACAGGGTCGTGACGTCCGTGACCGGCTCGGGCTGATCAGCCTTGGAGATGGACAATAATAAGTCCTCAGCATTTCGGGACAGCCCGGACTTGACCACTATAACGTCGGAGCGGGTCCTGATCTCGGCCGGCTCATAGTAAGGAACTATCCCGTGGATCAGGAAATCGCGAGACAGTCGCTCGACGAACTTCTTGCGCGGCTCCTTGGCGTCGATCAGGATGACGTCGGGATGGACCCTCACAAAGCGATCGCGAAACTCCGCGTGATCCTCCTGGGAGAGCTCCGGGATCTTGTTCGGGTCCTCCTCCATGCGAGCTCGCCGAGAGGCGTATTGCGTTTGCAAAGCCTGAGCCGCTTGCCATACCGCTGCCAGGGACATCACGGAGAGCTCTTGGGCAGCCGCGTCCGCCCCGAGCGGGGCCAAGTCGTCCTGCCACAACCGGCGGATCGTCGCCTTTGCCGCAGTGAGATCTTGCCCTAGCATAGCGAACATCTCGACCGTAAGAAGACCCTTGTCACTTGTCGGCCGAAAGCCTGCATAGGGCCGGATCCAGCCCCTGTCTTCCGAAGATCTGGCGCAGGTTCAACTTCGGGGTCGCCGCCTCGTCCGCGTACACGGTGCGATCCACCATGGCTGGCTAACGAGCTGTCTGGGAAGAAAGCTTCGGTCAGCGAGAGGCTCAGCTTCGAAAGATCATCGGGCTGGCGAGCAGCTGTATTCACGGCTCCGTAAAGATCTTACCGGAACACAACGAGCACATCTGGGTGCTCGGCGGAATCTCGCCGAGGTCTTCGCACTCGGTGATCGCATACCGGCCACAGAGCGTTCGCTCCGTGCCCGAGCCATCTATATACATGGCATGGTACTTAAGGCTCAGATCCTTAGAGGATCCAGAGGCCGATCTAGCCTTGGTGACGTAGGTCAGAGCGAGATCTCCGAAGTCGACCAGGTTAGTGTCGTCGGCCTCGAACTCGGGCGGGGATTTCCAGTCAGAGGCTATCCTCTTCGTGAGCCGCTTGACCATCTCGATCGAGATCTCCTTGCGGCTCCGAGCGTACTTCAGGACCAGCTGGCTCGGATCCTTCCAGTTCGCCTGGAGCCCTATCTCCTTGTCGGGCTCCTGCGCCTGGACCGCCGCCGAGAGCAAGAGTGCCAGGTGATCTCCGGCACGATCTTCAAGAGTTCTTTGAGCCGTTCGGGCGCGATATGCCCCCGCTTCAAGTCATCTGAGGCTGCAGTAGTGAGCACGTACCGCAGCCACAGAATGCTTCTCTGGTAGCTAGCGGGTCGATCGGCGAACCGCTCAGCCGATTCGAGCTCTTTCATGAAGTAGTCGCGATCGTCCATTTCGAACGAAGCTGCGTGCCATCCGTCTTCCATCCAATCGGATCCGGAGACGGAGACTCTGGCCGCTGCAAATCGCGTCCCCTTCTTTTGCCGCTCGACCTTAGTCTGCCACACCACCCCATAAAGGGCCTCGTCCTTCAAGGCGAGCGCCTCAGGCACGACGTGGAGCGCATCGTCGAACCTGAGGGACGAGTAGATCATCACGAGCACCCACCATGCGAAGAACGCCATGGGGAACTGGCTCGACTTGAAACGAGCGCTTACAAACCTCTCGAGCGCCGCCACCAAGACCAGAGGGATAGGAACTGCTTCCCGAGTCTCTTTCCCTCGATCGCCGTACACCTTCTTCTGCAAGGCCATGATCCGGGGATCGAGGAGATCTGGCAGCTGCATATCCGCTTGCAGATCCATTTGACCGCCCCGCGGACCGAAGGTATGACCGTGGGGCCGCATCCTCGATCGGAGAGATTCAAGAGATACTTGACGAGCACATCGGTGGTCAGCGGGATCGCCGATATGTTCTGCGACCTCGCCCATGTCTCCATCCTCTCCCAGTGACGAACGCACTGCTGGACGGTGCGGAAACCGCCGCTCTCGAAGACGATCACCCTCAGCGCGTTCATCTCATCTTGAGAAAGAGGAGATCCAGGCTTCGGGTTGCCAGCGATCGCCGCGTGCTCGCCGCACCTCTCCACGATCGCTTTCAGCCTCATGCCCCACTTCCGTGCCTCTCCGAGCTCACGGGCTTTGAGCGAAGCCTGTGGATCCTCGGCCCGTGGCTCGATCGCCCGCGGCCTCTTAGCGAGTGGCAGGGGCATAGGAGGCTCTCTGCCCGCCCCCTTCGACTTCAGGGGCGATCGCCCGAAGACGACCGGAGCTTCAGCCAAGCCAAATCCCAGATCAGTAGCCAGATCAGCCCAGCCCGCTGCCGCCGTGCTACGAACCAGCACAAACAACAGCTCGATCGACGGGACCCACCTGCCGAGCTCCTCCTCGTTCTTTCGCCGATCTGGCGTGTGGAGTTCCTCGAGAACAGGGACAAGATCCACGAACGCTTGCACACACTCAGCGATCGTCCCGTCCGAGACAGCCGAGAGCTTCTCGAACTGAGCCATCCGAAGATCCACCAACCATTGGCAAAACTCATCCCCGAACAAAGGGAGGTACAGGATCTTCCGAACGGACCTATCCATGCTTGGCCTGAACAGCTGCACAGACGATCGCACGTGCCTGCTAATGGCAACCGAGCGCCGTGCCTGAGACAGGTCATGATCACACCCACTTCCGGCAGAACATGCGCTGGATCTAGCGCGCCGAGAGGATCGCCCGGCATGTTTGTTCCGCGGAAGAGCCGGCTGATCAGCCAGGAGGCTTCGGTCGCGCGGCGCACCACTCTCTTAGGAGCGTGCACAAAATCCGACCGTCATCTGAGCCCCGATCGACCACCACTCCGAAGTGTCCATCGTGTAGGGCCCCGTTGTCGATCTGGCCGGCGGGTAAGCCGGGGCGAACGCCTTCGGCACCGAGGCCACCGAGGTCGGGGTGGAGGCCGAGGCGGTGATCTCCTGGCCCGTCTCCTCCACCCTGACCGTGCTGATCCGCTCGTACTCCGCCTGCTCACGGTGCTGGAGCACGTCGGTGAAGACCTGAGGCGTGATCGCAGCCGACGTGCGCGAGAAGCGCATGTCAGCCCTCATGCGATCGCGGGCATCGGTGACGACCTCCTCAGCGATCTGCTCCTCGCCGAGCTGGCCCTCCGTCGGCACTTGAACCGTGCTCACCCTCTGGTCGAACACCTGCTGAGCCGAGGTGGGCATGTTTGTGAGCGCCGAGGTGACCGAGGAGCCCAGCTGCTGAACAGCCTGCAGCACCACGATCACGACGTCCACGACGATCGTCGCGACCCCAGCCTCCAGAGCCCCAATCACCGGATGCGGCAGCTGGAGCCGCGGGATTCTCGGGAGCCTTTGCCTCGCCTGGAACGTAGTGTCCCCAGTTTCCCGGATTCTCAGGCTGACCAAGCCGGCGAGGCAACCCGAACTGTGGGGCCATCGGAGCCGCCATCTGCCGACCTTGATGGAAGCCAGCGGGAGGGAACGACATGGCTGCAATCGAGCGAGCCTATTCACTTCCACCTCCCACGCCGAATTTTTCGGTATGGCCCGATCGGCTATCGCCAAAATGGCCACGGAAAAGATAGATCAAGTCTGTTCCAACGATCGCGAAACTGATCTCCTAATTCCTACCCACCAGACCGATAATTAGGAGACATACACTTAACCAACGATTTCCAGCTAAAGATATATAAATACACAAGTATGTAACTATGCATGCATGCGTATGCATATACTTGTAAATTCACGTCAATATGATGATGTATGCATGATTATGCATGCATGTATGTATGCACGTATGTGTATGTATATAAAGATGTATACAAGTATGCATGCAACAAGGCCTGCAGGTACGTATGTAGGTATGTATGTAACCATGTAGGGCTCGAGTCACCCACTGAGGAATCTCGGTAGCCCCAGTACCGCATGCCATGGCCGCGAAGCGGAAGGCGGTACGTCATGAGCCTGCTAGATGATCAACCGGAAAGCTGGCAACTGCCGCACCCCACCCGACGTGATGGAGTCATAGGTGCGAAGGGCACGCAGCGCAAGGGGGCCAGGTTGAATACTGGTTCGGAGGACCCACTCATGGTTGATGAGTCCGCGGCTGACTTGAACAAGATTTTTCCAGCCGCGTATCGTCAAGCGGAACGGTGGCTCCTCATGCAAGGGCATGTGGATCCTCAACCTGAAAGCTGGCAACCGCGCGTCACCATGCAGAACAGAGGCTCGCCAGGCGAGGGCATCTGTATCATCAAACTTGAAGCCGGCAACCGCTGCACCTCACTTGAAATGATGGCGCTGATGGACACGAAGGCGAAGGACACACTGTCCAGGGTGACCATTAGTTTGAAGGGCACGCTCGCATACAAGTTAAACGAGTTTGCGGTTGGCCTTAGGTGGAAAGCTGCCAACTACAGCCTTCACCCGTCATGATTCGTCTACGGGCCTGGAGGCGTGCGGCTGGCTTCCATTGGAAAGCTGGCAATTGCTGCAAGTCTTACCGAGGGGTTATGCACGGACGACTGGTCTTCGATCTGTGGCGGTGCCTCCGATTTCCTGACTTAGCAGTTCTGGGAAAGTGAGTGATGCAAGTGTCACTAAGTAGCACTGCCGTTGTTTTATCGCAGTTGCTCCGATGTCCCGATATCACCTCAATGAGGGTGTTTTGACATCCTGGGTATATGGTTACTTTGCGGGGATAGCCTCATCTGATACCCGTGAGGAAGATCCCGCTTCTTAGGTCCGAAATCAGGATCGTTACTTGGATTGCCAAGTATGGAATACCACGCATCCTTTACAACTCGCATGCGGTGTCCAGAGTCTTGAAGTTCATTTTGTTGAAGGGCTGGGACAGCTTTTCCGACTGCTGGTTACATCCCACCCCTCTTGGTGAGTGCATACTACGTCTGTAGATTTCTGCGCCACCTGTTCTTTGAATTCAGTACAGTGCATTAGGCGCGACCTACGGGCTTTCAGCCTGCGGAATGAAAATGTATGTAACCATGTATGTAGGTACGTGTATGTATGTGTACGTAACGTATGTATGTATGCATGCACACATTTGGTCTGGTGTGGTCATGACAGCCGTCGCAGACGAGTCAAAGATAGTCAAAGACTCGCATGAGGTTCTGAAGCAGCACGCCGAGAGCATTACAGATGTAGTCTTCGTCTGCCGCACAATACTCACATGAGTTGGTGTGCGTACTGAGGATACCCAGCTACCTGGTCCATCTGACATCCGATGCGAACCCGTCTTGAGTCTATAGCAAACTTATGACGTGACTTACATCGTAGCGGACTCCCGTTGCCATAGCGACCTTGAACTTCGAGGGTGCCACGACAATCGCATAGGCGCTCCCCGCCGCTGCACCGACACCATAGATGACAACAGCGACTGCCTCAACGGGTTTCAGGCCCAACCAGCTTCCAGCTGCACAGCCGATAAAACGCCCCTTTAAGCTCGCTTTTTCTATGATGCACTAGCTCTGGCCAAGCTTTAGCATCACCTTCTCGCAAGACAGCAACACTCTGACCTAATTACTCTCTCTTGGTATTGTGAAGACCTGTCAAAGGCCACGACCGTGGCATAAACCAGGCTCTGCCAGACGTCCGAGCTGGTCAGAACCTCGGAGGTTTCAGCAGACGGCAGAAACAACAAATTGTTTTCGATGATTGGCAAATCTCCATGTAGCTGGAGACTCTTGAATACAACCGGGGCCCTGGCCGAAGGGGCCGAGATCATTGACCATTCGCCAGTTGGGTTGCGATATGTTTGGAAGAGCGTCAGTGACCTGCTGCAGTGCCACTGGCGAACCAGCTTCAGCTTCTGCCTGCTCCTGTGAAATCGTGGCTCCCTCATCATTCCCAACGAGCTGGGAAGACCGAACAGGCATGAACAGGCCAAGGCGCAGGTTCATCACTGAAATGAAGAAGGCATTGAACACACTCCTCGGTCATGCACTTCCGCATTCTCATGTCCAATGGCGATCTGGGTGCCTGTATACCCAAGAAAATGCACAAAGAGACAGTCAGAGAGAGAGAGAGATATAAATATATATATACACACATATAATTTACATGCACATACACTGTATGAGACACGCACGCACGCACGCACCCACCCACATCCACACACACACACACATAGACATACACACATACGCGCATACAGACATACAGACATACATGCAGACATGCACATATATATATATATATATGTTCATACACATGAAGACATATACACACATACATATATACATACAGACAGACAGACAGACAGACAGACATACAAATGCAGATACGTGCACATATCATGCCAACCTTCTTAATCAGCAGTCAGTGCCTCACATGCAAGTACTGTGATCCGTAGTTCTGTCAAGCAAGGGTCAGGTACGTCCCCACGACGACGTCCTGCACAAGGCACGACAAACACGCACAAGAGAGGGAGAGCAAAACCTGTCCCTAAGCAAGACTGGCAGAGGACTTCTTGGGAGTAGACGTCGACGCCATTCTGTACACAATGCAAGTTTGGCACAGAACCTTGAACCTACCGTGCTTCCAAGAAGAGTGCCAGTTCAGCAACAGCCCGGTCGCAAAGCCAACCTTGTTCAGCCGGAGCCGTGGAATGCAGGCAGCGACCAAGTACCTCAAACGAAACGATGGATACCCGGATACCCTGCCTTCACAGACTGCCATTAGCGCCGAACAAGCAAGGATGCAGCTGGCAACAGCTCCCCGATTGTGCGCTGACTTCTGGAGGCTAACTTCTCGCAGCTACTTCCAGCCAAGCTATTGAAGTTCATGAACATGTCAAAAACAACATGAATCAACAGCCTGTAGATATTGCTGTGGGACTTGAAAAAATCCGCCGAGGCCACAGCCCCAGGCGTCTTGGGGGTTACCTCAAGTACCCTCCACCTAATCCCCCTCCCTGCAGTCCAAAAGTTTGTTCATTTTCCACCCCTTGCCCGGCTTCCCTTCATTTTACCTGATTTCCCCCCCCGCCCCGATCCTCCCTTTCCTGTTGTTTTTTTGCTGTTGTTTTTACCGCCCCCCCCCCCCTCCCCCGCCCCCCCGCCCTCTCCCGCCCTCTCCCGCCCCTGCCTCCCCCCCTTCTTCCCGCTCCTGCCCAGTCCCCGTGACAGCTGTTCGTTCATCTTTGCCGCACGCTGACATGTTTCGCGCGACGGCCCACACCTGTTGAATCGTGGGAGTCCTGCTCAAAGAAATATCAAAATAGCCGTGACCAGAACAGATTTCTTGAGTGATACCGAAGGCTTTGCCGTTTCATCCTGCCCCTGCACCTGAGGAGCCGAGGCGGGCGGTGCAGCGTTAAAATTGTTCTGTTACAAGGTGTCCTGGTCCTAAATCGACTCACCATCCGCGCATCACAAACTGTACAGAGACGCATTGCAAAGAAAGCCTGGGAACAGTCGGGAAGCATTCGTGTGTATGTATGTGTGTGTATATATATGTATATATATATATATATATATATATATATGTATTTGTGGTAGGAAATTATCCCCCTGCCACATCAGTTTCTGTTGTCGTACACCCCACTCCCAAATTCATTTTACCCACAATTGTTGGGTTTGTCGGCCGGGGCCTCCCGAGCCCACTTGGTCAGAATGATTGGGTTAATGGATTAACCAAAATGATGTGGGAAACGGGTCAATGGGTTGATGGGTTGGGGTTGCAGAGGTGCTTCGAAACAGACGCGGAGGTTCGAAACAGACGAGGACACACCAACAGAGTAAACTACGCTACAAACTCCCCAAAGATTCTATTGTAAACTGTACGACTGACCCTAAAACATATTACACGGTACAACATAACCTACGGCAGACCATGCTACATACTATCCTTAGTACTACTTTACATAGACATCACATACTACTATGTTATATTTTACGACATACAACACTCTGTAAAAGACTATGTATACACTATGCTATATGTTTTCCTGTGCACTATATTATACACTATTCTGTATAACTAAAACAAACTATACGAAATTCGACTCTGACATTAGATTGCACTACCTTGATATACATATTCGTATACTGCGGAAAGACACGGAAAGACTAACCAGTATCTGACACTCTAAGATGATAAACTGCATGTTATTGTGCATAATACTCTTTTGAAGCAGATTCGAGGAAAGTGGGTGCACAAAGGCAATAGCCAGCTAATCTTTTTGCACTGAGCCCAAAGGGGCCTGCATCAAGTAAGATCATTGAAGAAGCGTTTAAAGGATTCTACAACGACTGTTCCTATACACAGCGTCTTACGTAGGCATATGTAGAATCACTACACTTGGGTAGGTCAACACGGATAGCGACAATGAGGTGAATTTCACACCCGCTTTATCTATGTGTGACCCTTCGAAAGGTGAGACTCAAAACTACACGCTATCACTTGGCAACCAAAACTGCCAAACACAAGTGTCACGCCCAGACATCATCAACATACTGGGTCAGTTCGAACAGGCGGCCACCAAGGGAGATCAAAGCGAGTGACACTCAAAGATGTGGAGGGAAGACTGCTCACACAGAAGCAACAGTAAAGCCCAAGCCCTCTTCGCCCCTAAGACCTCCCAGCCCCCCCGAAAAGATGAGCCTTCACCGATCATCTTTACACTGCCGGAAGGTTTCGGACAGCTACGCGTCGCGAAAATAGGGAAGGCCGAGGAGGTCCCTGCATCACGAGAGTCCGCCACTTGTATAGAGAGCAGATCAGAGCCGGCGAAAGATCTGTGGCAGACGTCCTTCGGGAATACTGTCGACTCGACCAGATAACGCCCTGAGGAAGGCCCGGCCGATCTTCCCCCCCAGAGCTGGGAAGCCCCGAACATCAGCTTCCCACGAAGCTTACCCGCCTGACCCGCCGAAAGCTCCTCGTGCTCCAAGATCATGGAGATCTCGTCGAAGAGCTAGCTCCTGCTTCCGCGACTTCTTGGTCTTGAGCAAGTACTGATCGAAGTCATGAATCACGGTCGGAGCAGCGCTGCAGCTGCTGTTGGTCGAACCTGCCCCTAACCACCAATGAAGTTGTTCAACTAGGGTGAACGCCCCTTCGGCTGTGTCCTCTGGCTCGCTCTGAAACTGAAAGGTAATCAGCATGAGGCTTCGGATCACTCGCCCACCAGTGAGATCCGGTGAGAAGAGGCGACGTCGCCCACCATCGCCATGCTGGACATAATCTGATCGATCAAGTCCACATCAGCACACTGAGCAGTTGCCATAAGTTCCGGCCAGAGCGTCACGTGGAAGAAGGGGCCCATGGCCATGAGCATCCGGCACCTGTTTGAGCAGCTAGTCCGAAGTGTCCATCAAGGCCTCCGCGTGCGCCTGCCAGTGAGCTTGAAGAGCCACCCGGCGATCGTGCGCGGCACCAGGATTGCGGACAAGTTCTTCCAAAACCTTGACCAAGTCCTCGTCGAGCGCAGCATCTTTATAGTGACGGGGCTAACTTCAGGGCGAAAGCGATGGCTTCGCAAGGATGAAGCTCGGTAGTGACCAAGGGCTCCACGACAGACTTCTTCATCTGGTACCCGGCCGCGACAGCCCGTTTTCCAGAAGATCTTTGACGATGTTCTGAGATCTTTGCCGGCGTTCCGTGGGCTCGCTTTCGATCCGCTGCTGTAGGAGCTCGCCAATCTCCGTCCGCATCGTCGCTGTATGAACTACAGCCGGCGAAAATCGGCGAAAAGCCGAGCTGAAGTAGTTGCTCGAACTCATCGGCAGGGATGCGATCAGCACCCTGAGCAGAGTACGCGGCCAGACCGACACGCGTACCCTAGGTTGCTGACGGGGGGGCGTTGCTGACGCACGGGTTGGCGGGTAGCTGACGGTCGGAGCAGACCCGAGCAGGGGGGTGGTAGCTGACTGGCGGAGGTTGCTGCCGCACGGAGGTAGCTGACCTGCGGAGGTTGCTGATGCGCGGAGGGCGGGTAGCTGACGGGCGAGGGTTGCTGACACGCGGAGGGTGGGTAGGCGGAGGTTGCTGACGCGCGGAGGGCGGGTAGCTGGCGGGCCGGTGCTCAGAGGGTGGGTAGCTGACGCCGAGGTTGCTAACGGGCAGACGCGCGGAAACCTCTAACCTCTATAACCTCTAACCAGTAGGTATCCGAAGGGGGTTAGAGTAAGAGTAAGAGGCTATGTGAGGTACATGATAAGGGAGGGAGGGAGGGAGAGAGAGAGAGAGACAGGGAGACAGAGAGAGAGAGAGAGGGAGACAGGCAGACAGATAAAAGAGACACAGACAAACCGACAGAGATGGAGAAACAGGCGGAGACGTAGGTCCTTCGGTAGATACAGGTGGATTGAGATGGATAATGAATAAGTCAACAAGGCAATCGATTGAGATTTAGCTAAAGATAGGTGCGTGCGGCTGTTTCCGGCTCGACATGGCTGACCTACCCATTTGCCCACTTAGTTACACTAGATTCATCCCTCTCTCGCCAGTTTCTGTCTGACAGCGCCAGACAGACAAACAGAACAGACAGACGGACAAGCGCCTGCCTGCCTCTGGCTGCCCACCTCTCACTCGCGGACACATCGATGTCTGTCAGTCTGCCCCACCTACGGACCTGTCCATCCTGACCGTGTGTGCTTCTGTGGTTTGTCTGTCCGTCCGTTCGTCCGATTCTCTGTCTCTGTAGGTGTCTCTCTCGCAATCTCTGTCCGTGCGCTTGCATTGTCTGTGTCTTGCCGTCTCTGTAGTGGTCTCTCCGTTAAAGAAGACAGACAAAGACATAGAAAGACAGACGGATTGACACACAAGAAGGCGGACGGACGCAGTGACACACAGAATCAGGAAGACAAACACACAGAGGCGATCACACGGAGTCAGGGAGACAGACAAACACAGATAGACAGGCAGCGAGAAACCTGGAAGACTGACCTTCTCTGCCAGCTTGTCCACCGATTGGTCTGTGCGTGCGACGTCTTCACACGCCCGCTGCTGCGACCATCATCACTTCGAGCGAGAGCCCCACTGGAGCCCCCATGCCAAGCAAAAGAACAGTTCCATTGGTCCCAGATGCACGCCGCCAAACAGAAAAGCGCCGTAGATAGGCGCCAGGAGCTTCAAGGTAAACTCAACCTCAAAGCCTTGCAAGAGAGCAAGACATGCAGAGATAATTACTGCACCAATCCACGAGCCTGGTTCAAAGAGGAATAGCAGAGTCGGAATCAAAAACGAGAGGAGGCAGGGCCAGCTCAATGCAAGTAGCTCATCGGTGCGAAACATGATAACCGGAATTGCGAAGCGATGTCCTCAGCAAACATGCCGGATCCAAGAACGCCGTGGCATGCCCCGCCGACCGTGAATTGTAACAAACGCAACATAGCTGCAAGCAGTCGCCGTGACAAAATCATGCCATTCCACTTCAGATGCCTTCTGCACCTTCCCAACATCTTGGCGCCTTGCTGAATCTGAAGCACAGCTGAACCCTCCTGACGATGGTAACCTTACGCAGAGAACACATCCTTCGGGAGCTGGCTTTCAAAATGACTGAAAGCTATACTTGCCCGGTTTCCTACGGGAACCAAATGCTGAAGATTGACCTTTGGGGTTTTACGGGGGTCGTGCTAATGCAAAAACTTCAAGCCTGCCTACTGTGCAAGTGAAGCGAACTGTGCAAGTAAAGCGAGCTCCATTCTCCCATATGAAAAGCCCGGGCTCCGAAATTGCAGGAGTCCAACTGAAAGAGTCTGCAATCATTGTCGGGGCGGATGGCATGATGCCTGGTGCAAAACAGCACGGGATCTGCAATGCATGCGGCTATGATTTTCAACATTCCTATGGGCAGGGATGCCTTTGGAAATTCCTCACACCGTAAGTACACCACTGAAGGCCCTAAACCATTGAAGTTGAATCCCAGCACACACACAGACACACACACACACACATGAAGGGAGACAAGAGTCCAAGCGGGGACAAGGCTCGCAACCGTAAGCAGTCTCTTTTATATTGCCCAACAGTAAACTGCTGCTTGGGCCGGGGACTAAACAGAATAAACAGAAGCTCCCGAAACGTCCTACCAGTCGTGTGAGATGTGCAGGATATTGATGGGATGTGTTGGAGCTCGGATGCTGTAGCACAGCGGAAAGTGTCAAGAGCTCAGCACTTCTCGGCAAAGCTGCCGATGTTGGTTCCCAACGTCTGCATGAAAATGATGCCCACCTCGGTGGTGCTGCGGAGAAGCCAGGGCATTGGTTGGACCCCAAAGCCAGCCAAGTTGCATAGCTTAGGCCCAGCAGCTCATTGAATGGCGATAGCCTCTGGAAGACCCAAGATCACATAGGGCTTGAGAGGGTTGACTATACTCGCAAGGTAGAGACATTCAGGCATTCAGCTGAGTTGGGCTTGGAGGGGTGCTCCGCTGGAAACGTGCGTAAATGTAGAAGTTGCTTAACAGGTAGCGTGGCCTAGCAATCGAGACCAAAACAGCAATGCTCAGGTACAGTGAACGTGCTGCATCCTTCACTGGTGCAGGCAAATCAGCTGTCCCTTGGTGACGTCGTTGTTTCCGCCGAGCTTGATCATGATCTCAGGCGAGAGGGGCTGCTGGTGTCGCCACCGGGGCAACATGGTGGGGAAAGCACGAAGAGGCGCACAGAACAGCCGAGGGGCCATGAGACCGATGGGCACGAGGACAATGGAAGCAACTGGAACGAACGGCATCTTGAAGACACCACCGCCTTCTTGAAGCCGTGTGCTGCTGCATGGAAGCGAGTGACAACATTCACCGGTCACACAGGAGAGTCTGAGGCTGTGGCATTCGACACAGTAGCCGTCCACACTCCTGTAGTAGCCATCCTGGATAAGTAATGCAATCAGGTGAGTTTATGGGTCCTTGGTGCAGCTTAAATCCTACCAGTGCAGCTAGCAGGTCATCCTACTTGTTAAAGATAATCTTAAAGCTGTGCTGTGAAAGGTCTATGTCTGAACCTGAACAGATTGGAGAGCACGACAATTCTCTTCAAGATTCGGGTCCGAATGCGCTTGCAGTGTGCAATAAACTCGTTTCGGCATGGAGCTCACAGACGCAGGGTATGTCTGGATTCTAGATTCAACTCGGCATGCTTCGTGGAACCACTCGTTCAAATCTCAGATGCGGCTGAAAGTTCCCGGTCGCGCCTCGCACAGCCCGCACGCGATACCATGTGCCTGGCAAAGGCGGCAGATTCCGGGCGACTTCGTTTTCAACGCCAACCCCGTCCTTCACACCAATAAACACGAAACGCAAGAGTCAAGCTGCAAGCGCTCTGGCTTCAGCCGCCGGGATCCCGTCACAGCTCTTGGAGGGATGAGAGGCTTGAAATATGCTTTGCCCAACTTACTGCACAGCTCTGGGAACGACCGATTGGATATTTGGGTTACATGTCCACTGTCGCGCTTCGGACTTCAAAGACACGGCGAAGCGGATAGTCGGACAGTCTCCCCAGTGCTCCGGAAAGATCGGGAGCCGCTTCGTGTGTCGCCAAGGTTGAAACCAGCCCCCACGGCAGGCAATGAGGGTAATCTGCCGATCAAAGCCAAGAGACGTTCGGCGCACAAAGGCCCACTGCGTTGCCAGGACAAATGATGCTGTCCTGGCTTGCAGCGAACATCTAGCTTCAGACATGTTGCTTACAAAGGGATCGGTAGCTAGCGCGAGCAGCGAGCAGCACCCCTTTTGAATGACTGCTCGGCCTTGTTGGACGTTAGCATCGAAGGGCTTCTACAGAACGTGCTTCTGAGAAGCCGAAAATTGCACATGTCGCTCTTTGTGGAAACGCAGCTTATTGCCCAGCCTTGCATTTGTAGACTTGCAGCGGCTTCTCGAAAGAGGTGTAGTACCTTTCTAAGCTCTGCGTCAACTCAAGTGTGACTTGCAATACCACAGTTGGCTGCATCTACAGACAACAGAATGCCCTCCTCCCCGCTTAACCCCCCAACCAAGACAGCCCAGTAGGCAGCAGGGTCCCGAAACAAATGCTGATTTGAGATGCCTGGGCCATCCTGAGCCCAAATGCCCGAAACCCGTTGCAATGGCGTCTCACCACCAGGACACTCAGCAAGGTTCCCGCCCCTGAATTATGCTGTGTGGCACGGACCCGAGGTTGCAGCTGGGGGAGAGTGGAGGGGTGCTTCGGATTCAGACAGAGAAAACCTTAAGATGTTTTCGATCTTTCAAGGAAGGGATGCTTCGGTATTTGTGGCCGTGCATCCGCATCCAATAGACGAAGACCCAAGATTGAATATATCTTCAGATTCTGACCGAGCGACCCTGGCTTTGGCCGCGGATAGTTCAACGACACATTCTCCATGGAACTGGAGCAAGGCAGGTCCTTGGGCTGCAACTGCCAGCTTGTTGGCCCTATGCTATGGCAGTGCTATAATGCAGTAGGATATAGCACAACACAAGAATGTAACGTAGAATAGTCTAACAGAATACGTCGTAACCGAAGGTACAATATGTCAGGTGAGAATGTGAAACAAAAAATTGAAGCATAAACACTCCAAAAACTAACATGACGAAGTGGGTATAACAATGAAACACAGCCCAATCTGATTTAGGATAATGAAGTATGCTGAAGTAAAAGAACATAACGTATAACACGACATGGTATGCTAAACTGCAGACCTATATGATGTGGGGTTCGGGGGACTGCGGGAGTACGCATTTTTGATGCTTTCTGATTATGTATTTGCTGTTGGCGGGCTGCTTTATGTTATGATTGTTTTCTTGTTGACATGAAATATTGGCTCTCGAAAACCTTCATGTTTGATTCGGTGTGTGTGTGTGTGTGTGTGTGCGCGCTTGAGTTGCGAGTTTATGTTGCGAAAAATGTGATAGTTGGCAGCCTCCTAGAGGTTTAGAAGGTGAGCATCCAGCGTGAAATTTCGCTATCTACACGGGCCAATTGATATGTTTCTCCAACAAGAACCCTAACTCGGTCTATGCACCCGCCTGTAGGCAGATTTCTACCTGTAGCATTGAATATCCCTGTGAACTTTTGTAAAACTACCTTAATGGCAATATCATGGAACGGACCTGTAACAAAAAACATCTACACGTTTACCATGTCCCCGTATAAAGGTCTGCAAACAGTGTAGACTCTTGCACATGTATACACTGCATTGCATGACATGCAAAAAGAGTACCTACCACACTCGGGCGCATATATGGAACATAGCCGGATGTATACCAACCCTTCCTATTAACAAACACAAGCGCACACACACACACACACACACACACAGACCTCCCTCTCTGTCGTCAAATCAATACGTACTTACTTGTCTGAACACATACTTATATATACATATATACGGACAGAAAGAGAGACAAAAGTCAGAGCGAGAGAGGGGAAGAGAGGCAGAGAGCTTTGGATGTATGCAGTGTTATTGTTGTACCTGTAAGTTCTCGTAAGCAACACGGAAACTGTTCGGTGCAAGACCGCAGGCAAACCCCCCTGTGCGCAAGAAGCAACGCGCGGAAAACCTGCAACACGACCGGGAAAACGGGGCAGGGAGCCAGAAGAATCAAAAGAACCAAAACACAAAAACACCACAAGAACCAACAACATTAAAAGAACCGACAAAAACAAAAGAATCAACAAAAACCAATTGTCCGAGACTCTCCGAATTAGGGTGTCCAATTTTCGAGAGTCTCGGAGAATTGGTGTGTTTGGTTCCTTTGTTTTTGTGGTTCTTCTAGTTGTGTTGGTTCTTTTGTGTTGTTTGGTTCTTTTGGTTGTGTTGCTTCTTTTGCGGTCTGAACTACTGGAAAAGTCCGAGGTTTCAATGAACAGGCAGTCGGAAGATGATCCAGGTGGTGGTTTGCTTCTTTGGGCGACGTGGTTCTTCGGGTAAGTTGGTTAGACCTCCGGTTGCCTCTCAGGCCCTTTGACTTCTTCAAACCTTTAGAAGTTTCGTCGTCAAGATTTTGATAAGAAAGCGTGGTCACGACGATCAACCGATAATACTATACTATACGATACTATACTAGAGTAGAAAAGAATGGAATAGCAATATACCAGGATATGCTCCAAAAAGTGCACTTCACCCAAAAAAATTGGACCAGAGGTTGAACCTTCCCTCTCTACTGCACAAGGCCTCTCCGTGAAAGCAGGGTCAGTCACCTTCTGGGAGAGTTCGGGACTCCTTAACGGTTCCCTTTCAAGCCCACAACTAACCCTGGCACCAAGCCTGATCCTGGAACGGTGTTGAAGCACGAGCCGACATACCGGTCTACCCCAAAGACGCCTGCAGCGGGTTCGGCCCCACAGGCAAGTCTTCTCTCAAACAAGCGTAGGGCCTCTAGGGCCGAAAACCCAGTTACAAAGACTTCGCTCCAATGCGATAAGGGTCGACTTCGTCTGTGCCCATCCCGCACCTGGAAGCAAAGCGAGTTGCAGCCACATGGTCCCAGCCCAGATATCTCCGAAGGAGCTCCGTAATTAGCCATGGGTGCAGTTTAGTGCTTGAAAGTGCAGATCAGCACCAGCTAAGCTGCAGAATGAAGGGGCTACACGTTCTTATGGTTTGTCACAGCTTTTATATGGGAGACATCGCCTGGTCAAAAGCCGTTACACCTCCTCGAGCTGGCTTGGATCTTTGTGCATTTTGGCTTTCAGGTTGACACCAGCAGAGTATCGCTTCGACTCAGCCGGAGCACTGCAAGAAGTCGGGAGATGGGCACGGAATGCAGTAGGCGTTGGTGGGCGGATGGTACACCTGAAGCCAGGTCAATGAGGGGAACTAGGGCGTCGGGTCTAGGATCCGCTCAGGGCAGCCACTGTGAAACCCAAACCTGAAGGAACCCAATTTCTGGCTGTGCAACGCAAGGCCCATTTAAAAAAAAAACACACACACACACACTGACCCAAAGCCGAGCAGTGCACCAGCAGCCAAAGTGTCTTGGCAGTGCTTTTCATGTTTTATGCCTGTGCTTGTTAGCTTCCGTCAAACCTCTTGCAAAACGGAACACGGCACACCAACTGTGTTTGTAAGTTTGACAGAAACCCCAGGCGGCGATGCAGCTGTCACGTGCGGACGTCCGTTCAAGTTCTGTCTGAAGGGAGCGTTTAGGCCTTGGTGGACCCGCCACCTGCGTGAACGTGACATGGCTCTTTTGAGTGAGATGGCAACTCAACGTTTCAAGCGCGTGCTTTGCCTCGGAGCGGCTAGCCGAAGCAAAATCGAATGCGTGCGCTTACACCGCACGTGGATGCAAAAGTCAGTAGCACTCGCTCAGTCAGTGTTGCAACATTCACAGCGGCTCAAATCTACAACTTCCGTCCTATACACACTAGTAACTGGTAACTAAATACCCGAGAAACTTTCAATCATGTGCTGCTAAGCTGCAGAGGGATCGCAATTACATCCGCCACCTGACCATATCAAAAACACGGAGTCGGGCAGTTGTCCAGTCACTCGGATGCGCCAAAGATCCGCGAACGAGCGAGTCGATGTGTTGCGGGTTCATCACTACAGGAGGTGTCATAGCAGTCTTGCACAGTCAGGTGATGCTTCACTCTGCTATGCACGCTCGGACATTGCTTCGTACGTTCTGAGCTGGCCAGAGCCACATCCATGCGACGACACCTACGGCATGAGACTCTGCAACAATCCCAGCCGACGCTCGCAGCTCGCCACACTCGATTCTGCCGGGCAGCGCGTTCCATTCGGGGCACTTCGGAGTAGGCATGGGCGCACGTAACTTGGAAAGGTCAACTCAACAAGCTGTCCATCACGGTAACAGTCGTGCAGAAGTAGCAAATGCCTTGCTGCCCAGGAACTTTTCTGGGCAAAGGCACTCAGTTTCGACCAAGCTGCCTTCCTGAATCGGAGGCTTGGGTTTGGGTTGGGATACTCCGTCTCAGGGCAGAACGTATACATGTACCAGGTCCGTAGAGAGCAAGGAGCTTTTCTCTGGCTATGTCCCTAAACCAATGCCAAATCCTACAAGTAGCAATCCAGCAGGTTCGTCCGTCATTCCAGCCCTCTGCCCTCTACGCAAACTCCTCTCCGCGACACGCGAGCATATGGCCCCTTTTTGGCTACTCGTGTTGATCTCGCTGGAGTGTAACAAGGTGTCACAATGCACGGCCCCGTAGAGGCAGCACTCTCCATGTTCTCCCTTGCCGTAGGATTTGGGCTGAGGGTTCAGGGTTTAGACTGGCCCTGAACCAAAAATCGTCACTCCAGCCAGTCTCAGGCTAGGCAACTGGTAGCGGTGCTCAATGGTGGTGTAGACTCTCAAGTGTGGTCAAACCCATACTCTTCTGCTTGACTCATCTGGACTCTGCTTGGCTTGCCTGCACGGTGACCATCGGGGACGGGCACCGGTCGCACTGCGAGGCGCCCCTTTGGCCCATGTACGTCCCAATCGGACACCTCAATGCGCAGCAGTCTGCATCTTGTGACAGAAGGCTTGTACAGCCGCTATGTATGAGCTCAGCCAATGCTTCCACAACAGAGTGCGACCACTGACAGAGTTGCAAGCTGCTCCACCATTAGCTGCTGTCTGGTGGAGCTTGTGGGTGGACTCTGCAGTGCGAGGCGAAGCGAGGCAGACTCAAAGGCAGGGACGCTGGGACAAATCGGTGCTGCCAACTGTGAAGGCACGCAGGCCCTCGGTGCTCAGTGCAGTTTGGCCTACGCTTCCCCCTGTTTTGCAGGGCGGTATGGCTTCTGCTTTGCAATCCGCGGGCCACTCCGAACTCTGTGGTGGCCACAGCAAGGCCTCTATACAGGTAAACACCGAAGTCATAACAAAAACGGTGGGCGAGCCTTCCCGCAACTAACCGCGCGTTACGACTCATTTTCGGAAGTCATAACAAAATCGCTTTCCACCATGTCACCGCGGGATATTTGAGTAGTCTGCAACGTCGCTTCCGCATGTTCAGCGCTGATAAGAAGTCATAACATTTGCTGTTTCCCCCAAGTAACCGCGCCTGACACAAAACATGGTTTCCACACACCGCGTCTGAAACTATCTACCGAACCGTGGGCTTGGAAGCCACAAGAGGCACTTCCAGTGCTAAAGTTGTACTGCAACCAAGCACAATCCTGCCAGGACGCCAAACGAGGCATTTCCAGTACTAAAGTTGTACTACAACCAAGCACAATCCAGCCCGGACGCCAAACGAGGCATTTCCAGTACTGAAGTTGTACTACAACCAAGCACAATCCAGCCAGGACGCCAAACGAGGCATTTCCAGTACTACAGTTGTACTACAACCAAGCACAATCCAGCCCGGACGCCAAACGAGGCATTTCCAGTACTAAAGTTGTACTACTACCAAGCACAATCC
This sequence comes from Symbiodinium sp. CCMP2592, assembly GCA_905221615.1. Taxonomy (NCBI): domain Eukaryota; class Dinophyceae; order Suessiales; family Symbiodiniaceae; genus Symbiodinium; species Symbiodinium sp. CCMP2592. Next base: position 499,090 of record CAJNDT010003935.1, on the reverse strand, counting down.
AGCCCGGACGCCAAACGAGGCATTTCCAGTACTAAAGTTGTACTACAACCAAGCACAATCCAGCCGGACGCCAAACGAGGCATTTCCAGTACTAAGTTGTACTACAACCAAGCACAATCCAGCCCGGACGCCAAACGAGGCATTTCCAGTACTAAAGTTGTACTACAACCAAGCACAATCCAGCCCGGACGCCAAACGAGGCATTTCCAGTACTAAAGTTGTACTACTACCAAGCACAATCCAGCCCGGACGCCAAACGAGGCATTTCCAGTACTAAAGTTTGGTACTAAAGGGGCTTTGGCAAGGAACCCGTATCACCAACTACACCGCGGAATGTTACGACCTAGCGTTTTCGCTTCCCCGAAGGTATGCTCCGATGTGCTGACATGCGTTACGACTTCGGTAGTTCCCTGTACGCGGCTGGGCTGGGACAGACCCCTTCGAAGAGCGACCACGCTGTGGAGCTCATCGAACCAACGTGGCTTCGCTGAACCGCAGCGACATAGGGGGTCATGAGCTCTGCGAGATAGCCTAGACGCTCTATGCCCAGCACTGGGACGTCGTTTGCGTGCCCTTTGCGTGCACAAGAAATCCCTCCTCGCACAGAGGCTGGAGGGCATTCTCAGACGGAGACAACAATTGAGATTAGAGAATAGTATTGAGTCAAGAAGTGGGCTGTAGTTCATGATAAGCAGCCAAGAATGGGCGACGGCCTTGCACATGTCTCTCGTGCCCCCTAGCAGTGGCCTCGCCAAAGAAACGACAACACGTGACATGATGTGACATGTGTTCTGCGGGCCGAGGCACAGCTTGCAATCCGTCTGGCCAGGGCTGCCGCTGAAGCTTCCAACCCCGCCTCAAAAAGCCCAAACAGAATTGGACTGTGGATGCAGGCGACCCCCATTTTGAATTTTTCTTGGCATGCAAGTCTTTCGTGGTGATGGCCGAGGGCCAGGCAGCTTTCGCATTCCGTCGAGCCCCCCACAGCCATCTTCTGCCCTGCCGGACAGCTCTCGCACCTCGGCAGTCAAGCATCGCAACCATGAGCAGCTGCACATGCACACCCAAACCCAAACAGACACCACTTTCTGGAGGTAGGGCATCAGGATAAAACCCACGAAGTCGCACAGAAGTGAGGCTCGCTCAATAAAGTCACGTTCCTGCCCTTACTTCACTTCAGGCCCCCTCACACCCCTCGCGTCTGCCCCTCCAAGCTGTGCTTCGCCCTGCCAAGCAAAGCAACGCCCCAGCTGTGCCCGGAGCTGAGGGAAACGGCATGTGTGCGCGATTCTGAGCTGCGTACTTGAAGGTCTGCACGGAACCCAATCGCGCTGCGCTCGAGAAGCGGCCTGCGTATAAAGTTAGATTCAAGTCCACGGTAAAAGACCTGGCCCTAACTTGGCGCCCAACCCAGACGCTCCTAAAGACAGCTTGAATCCAAACCCACCACTGGTCAGGAAATGTCAGGAATTGAACGGCACCTGAAAAGCACTACTGTCGCTTCTCTCTGAATGCATGCCGGGACGTCATGCTGCAAGCGCACTGCAAAATGCAATTCCACATGTTCCAATTTATCTGAGACCATACATGCAGCTGCAATAGAACTTGCAAAGTAGACACAGTTGCGACGACAAAAACTTTAAAACGAAAGCGAAAGAAGGACAGATAGTGCCGCGCAGCTGTGCAGCTGCAGGCTATGGTGCTCATGCCTGGTGCCACCACCCGTTCTTGTGCTCTGCTTAGCCGGGAATGCAGTGTACGCACAAGGGAAGATGTGCGAGCCGTCTTTCTGTCGACCTGAATTCGTCTGCCTGCATGCTTCGCATCCGCTTACCTCTCTCATACACAAAACCAGCACTTAATCTCTTTCCGTCCGTTCGCCCTCTGACTGAACCTGAGCCGAAAATGCTCTTCACCACTTCTTTCCAAACATCAACGGCATTCTAAGTGGGAGTTGACCGATGGTTCTGCTTGGACAGTCTGCTGCTGCTCGCGCCTGGTGGACACCACTCGCAGTAGGCTGCATCCTTCGGCAGGCTCTATTCGGGGCAGTTCCGCTTGATCTCTTGATTCTGCACTGTCTTTGGTTCGGTGACCTTGAATGATGTGCGCCGGTCGGTACAAATCCAGGATTTCGCCAATTCTGGTGTGACCCTCTAACATCTGCTGACGGTCAAGTTTAACATCGTAAGTAGGGCAAGAGGAGGCTTCGGGGCTTGGATTTGAAGTTTCCGGAGCTTGCTGCAAGGAGTTTTGATAGGACGGAGGCTTGGTGTTGGAGGTTTTGGCAGTCTTGTCTAAGTATGCTACCAGGCCTGAGCCTCGATTGCAAAATGTTTTGGAAGGCTGTTGAAATCGGCCACGGGATTGTGTAAACGTCGGAGGGTTTAAGAAACTTTCGTGGGGATCTTACTAGACGACTTGACGCATGGCCGTGGAGGGTGTTGAGGACTTTGTCTCGACTACTGTCTGTACGAAGGTGTGTTACTTGTACTACTGCACTGGGACCACACTATCGTACTGTACTACAACTGTACCAATGTACCGCTGTTGTCTGGGACAGCGGTTTTCGGGAGCTATTCAAATCGCCGGAAAACGTTCGGGGGCGAGGCACACGAAAGACACCACAACATTGATGGGCGAGGCCCAGGCATGTTCATGACAGACCAGCAGAGCACGAGCGCATAGATTAGTCTGTATGAAGCAGGCCCCCGACCTGAAGTAAGTCGCATGCAACATGTACTCCCACTGCAGTAGAATGTTGCTAAGGAGCATTTTCAAACAGTCACCCAAGCCCTGTTGAAAACTGGAAACCCCACCCACAAGCCTCCAATCCCGCTGGGTCGTAGCCACCGTCTGCAGTTCGAACACCTGGCAGCCGCGGGAACTGCAAGCCGCACAAAATGGAGGAGCAGCAAGCCTCGACAAGCCTTCAGCTAGATTCTAGATGCCTTGCAAACCCGATGCCTGCGGAAGCTATTCGACAATCGGCTTGTGAACCCGGTGACCAGGCCAACAGCACGGCAACGGACAAAACAGATCCGGCCTGTACCCGGCGAGCACTCGACAGGGGATGGGATCCAGCTCTGCACCTTTGCCAGGTTCGCCTGCCGCCGCAATTTCAAGATCTTGGCCCTTCTTGACAGGCCAAGCGTCAATAGCACTCCACCGTTCACGTTAGTATCATGTCACGGGCAGCCCTAAATTGCTACGTTCTTATGATGCGTTGTGGAGCACTCGTCCGTGCAAGGCCCATAAATGGACATCACGAGCATGTCGCGGTCGTAGATCCAAGTCGGAACTTTGTTGCTGGCACTCTTGAATTCACCATTCACTCGTGTCCTGAATCGAGGACTCGCATTCCAAGATATTTCATAGTGCAGCCGCACACTTCAAGAAGCCATCTGCTGCTCAAGCATAACTCGCTGCCTGGACCCATTCGCAAGCGGTGTCGACGTAGGGCTCTGCAACACCGTGTCTAAGTGGATTACAGCATGCAGTGTTCAGAAAGGCCATTTTGTGCTGCTGGTCGGCTCACAAGTTTGCAAGTTCCAGGGCATATGACAGTAGAAGAGAGTCTTCGTGGTCCTGCTAGTCCCAGCAGAGAGCGCACAACTACTTTTCAATCCATGTAGCTCCAGCTTGGACTTGAGGTTTGCCATGACGAACCTGGGCTTCGTCTATTCGGCAATGTCCAGGACTCAGGTCCAGGTCCAATTAAACTTGTGGAGCTACGAGTAATACAGCGAATCTCGCTCCGCTCGCAGCTTGCGCAGTGCTTCCATGACGCTGGCAAAAACAAATTCCAAGAGAATCGCCGTCACCTGACTGACCTGTTGTGCTTTTGCATGGACCCTAAGCAGCTCGCGCAAGCTTAAACACGTGATTTACTGCTACCCTGCGATTGGATGAAAGAGCACATGCCTGCTGTCCGTCTTGAGCGCGCGGCTCCACATCAGCCAGGATCAGGTCGAAGTTGCTCGCGGTCCTTGGTGGAACATCCTCTGCACCACGACAACTGCAACGTCACCATGTCAACCATGACAACTTAAGGACTTAACTAGTCCTAAACTCAGAGAAGCACCGCACAAGCTGTTGATCGACAAAACTGCAGCAGAACCTAGCAGCATGTCCATGACATGTCCCTCACATGTCATACTTTTAGCAAGCCCCAGTGTCTTGTACACGCTGTCGTAGCGCTCGGCAATGGCACTGGAAACAAAAGTCCTGGACGTAAGAGGCGCCGCTTGTCTTTTCCGTGCATACTTGTCACAGCCGCATAGGGGCAGTGGAATCGCAGATGCGAAGTTCTCGCACTCAAAATCTCTAGAAGTTTCGGGCCGGTCCACATCTCTCCTGTCAGGGCTTCGCTAGAAGTTATGTTGGAAGCTCGGTGTAGTCCGAAAACGGCACTGTCTACTTCGATATCAAGATTCAGATCTGATCGGACTAGAAATTCCGAAGTCTGCAGGAGAATCTCTGTCTGGACCAAGGAACTTGATCTGGGAACCAGGGTTCTGCCCCGTGCGGATGCGGGCGTCCCAAGCGGCTTTGTTGCCTAGGCTGTCACGGAAAGAACATCGGAAATGCTGCCAGCATTTGGAAACAAGCTGCAAGCTGAATAGTTCGTCGAAGGCTTCCGTCGAGGAAACCCGAGGATCTGAAATTGTGTCACGCCAGCTCTGCCAAGAACTCCACCCCGCCAAACCCCGAGACACAAGCTGCTAATCCGTTGGAGGTGCTAGGACTCCACGTGATCACCGAAGGCCCAATGTCGGCAAACTCTTGTGCCGGGGACCACCAATAGGAGGCCACGCGCTTGTTTCGCGGCAGATTGACCTGGCTCTGCAGGGCGATGTTTTGGCAAGCAAGTTGCAGGTGACCATTGAAGCCAATCCAGCTCTTGCACGAGTTTGCAATGACGGAAGTCTCTTCCAAGATCAGGTCTCGCTGGCGCAGTGGGCCGCGCGGTTCAGCGGTCTGAGCTCCGGGCATAGTTGGTCCAGCTTGATGCTTCACCGTATGCAATTGCCTTGGGTGGGCAATCTGGTGCAATCTGATGGTGACCGGCGACAAGCTGGAAGCTGAACCTCGAACTGGGCTGTGGCCAAAAAGGCGCTTGACAGAGATAGATCGCTTGACCACTCAGCTTCTGCTGCGACCACTCTTTGGTCGAGTCTTAATCAACTGTGCGGTGTTTGCTACTCGAAGTGAGAAACTGAGCAGACACTACGAAAACTCTCGGAGTCGCCGTGTTGAACGCGAAGATCTTCTGAATGGTTGAGCCCTGGGCAAGCCGCCAAGCCGCGAACATGTTCATTGGCAAGGTTTAGGAAAGTGTGGGCGAGTCAGCGGCGAGACACATAGAAACACAAGCCCCCTTAGCCTGAGCTGCCTTACAGCGCTTCTACGCTCAATCGTCCAGGCGTCGAACTGCCAACCATAGGCAGTCAAGTATGGTGCGCAGTGATCGGCATTGAAGCCTCGCAACTGAGTGCTGCGAATCGTTGGAATGTTCCGGACCCTGTAGATGCCAGGTGTTGCATCAAGTGTTCGAGGCTGCTCAAACATTATTCGGCACGGACTTGCACCTCATGGACCAGTCATGCAGGCTGACTGTTGCAACCCGGGCAACCCTGCATCGAAAAGAAGCACAACCACAGCCACAGTCCAGCGATGCACCGGTGCCAATCCATCCTACTGGTAAAAAACTCACCTTCCGCGAGGCACACTAATTACAGAGCAGAAGTGGCCTGCGAACACGCAACGAAGCAACTGCCCGGTCGGTGGCAAAAGCTTCTGCAACTGGAGGCTCGCTAACCACGGGGGACCATCCCACAAGAGAGTGGCGCTGAAAACATCCGGAACCACAGACAAAAGAAAGCTCAAAGGAGGTGCGAGAAGAATGCATGAAGTGGAGAACGAGAAGATGCGGAGAGCAACGAAGGGAGTAGAGAGAAGCAAAGGCACAGCATGGCGAACGAATGCAGAGGCAGAGATGCCTGATCCTTCCGTATCAAATGTTATAGTCCGGGGCGGAGGGGCTGAACTCGAATGAGACCTGAGCCCGCCTGCCCCCGCCCCGCCCATGCCGAGTGCATGGCCGACAAGACTCCCTCGGACAGCAAAACCACGCCCGTGGCCCCATGGGGCCCCCCCATGGCCTGTAACTCGGCAGCCAGGTCCCAGCACCTCCAGTCAGCGCATGTCTGGAACTTCAGTGCTGGCCCATGGTGCTTTCTATTCTCAAAGACGAGATGCAGGGTATAGCGGGTCGGATTGGTGCATGCTGACAGCCCTCAAGTCTCTCCGAGCGATCGAATCCAGGTCCGCCTTTTACTTCGGACTTGTAAAAGTCGGACTGGAAAAGCCTACGCGGGGGAAGAGGCCGACCTCTGCGGTCCAAGGCACCCACTTGTTGTTGTAGCAGGCAAACTTGTTGTCAACGATCGCGCTCTGTGGCACATGAGGGGAGTCTGTCGCTCGCGCTGCTCTGGTTCCCGTTGGATCCAATCACTCCGGGTCTCTCTTTGCCCCTGTTTGTCCTCTAGCTACAATATTCGCCCTGCCTGACAACTCTCTTTTGCATCGTAGCTAGCTAGATCGCTACCTCTCTCCATCTCTCCCTATCTGTCTTTATATCTATCCATCTCTTTTTCTTTCTTTCTGCCGGGCTTAGGGGTCGGCGACCGACCCGCAGGCGTTGCGCCCGCCCGTCCCCCACACTGTACTAGTGAGTGGACGGCTTTGGGGTAGTCCAGATTAGGCAAAGAAAAACAAAATAGGCCCCGAGGTGTAATTAGGAAAACCCCCCGAACTCTAAACACAACACAACCCCCGCCTCATCCCCGCGCCCCTACGGCAAATATCCTTAGTTGTGTGCTGGTTCGGGGGGGCCTGAAAAGTGCCGGTCGAATTGTAGCCCCCCCCGCCGAGGCAGGAGGAGGCACTGAATTTTGGCAAAGAGGCGGATCAGACTTCGTCACCGCAGTGACGGCGTTGCAGGCGAATTGCACAAGGGCGGAGTAGCTCTGCCATATTGGCAAGGTGGCTGAAAAAGATTCTGCCATGTTGGCATAAGTAGCTGAAAGAGTGTGGTATGGTACATGTAAGGTACAAGTACGTGCATTTTCCCCCGGCAGGGTTGGTTTTGCAAATCCCCCGGTTAAGTGGGGTGGGGCTCTTAGCAGGGCGCACAAGGGGAAGAGGAGGGCCGAAACCAAAACACAACCGCCACAAAGACCACGAAAACCATCGACTCTCCTCTCCCCTGTGGCTCAAGGCTTGAAAAGGAAAGAAAGAGGGGCTCAAAGAAGCACTCACCCCTCTCTCCCCCTCGCACTGAAACTTGAAAAACTTTTTCCGCGCTCACTTCGCTCACTGCGGCTCTCGGCGTCATCCCCTCCAACTGCTCCGCGGCACGTTCTCGCTGGGCTGTCCCCCGAAACGTTGCATGTGGCTTTGTACTCGTTGGACAGCTCTCCAGCGGCTATTGGGCTTCAGCTGGACTCGCTCGTCGGGTTCGGCAGGGCGAGCGGCGAGCATCCCCCGACTTTGGCCAGTGTCCGAAGGCCTTCCTTGTGGCCCCCATGGCCATTCTGGGTCTCTCCCCTCGTTGGCTGAGGTCTCCGGCTGGCTTTCCCCCTCCACTTGGTCGTCACGAGGTGTTCTGGGGGTGTTCCCCCCCCAGTCTGGCGGGCTCTCTGTGTCGTCACTGTCATCTTCTTGCCTTGGCTGGGCCCTCGTGGTTGGTATCGCTGCTGTAGTGGTGGTTGTTTTATGCTCCCCCAGCTGACTTGCTGGCCTCTTTCGCACGCTCTTCGAGCTTTCCCCCTGCGTCGTCTTCTGGTGTGTCGTGGTAGTAGTCGCTCTGCTGGCTGCTGTGGCTTCCGCTTCCCCCTTCCTTCTTGCTCTTATGCGGCGCCTGATTTTTCTCGCACGCTTCAGCAAGTCAGGTACCCGGTCTGGGTGCTTCATCGCGTACACGCGCGTCTCTTGGGAAACCTCCGGAAGGTAACGGTCGGCGATCGAGACAAGCCGATCGGCCTTCCCCCCAAGCTTTCGCCTTTGGTTGGCTCGTTCTTGGTACCGTCTGTAGTCGGCTGCTGCTTGTTCTGCCAGTACCTCCCCCGTCTTGAGGTTCGTGAAGGTGCCGTCCATGTTCTCAGTGACTTCGCTGTGGATCCAGTCGTCCAGTTCCCCCGCTGGGAAGTTGAGGTGTAGTCCTTTTCTGGTTCTGAAAAGCGTAGTCGCCGTTGCGGCTTCTCCTCCATTCTCCCCCTCAGCTGGCTTTGTGGGAGTGCTTGGCAAGGGCACGGTCGAGGGGATAGCGTGGCGCGTCCCCCGTTCCGTGACCCCGTGCAGGCGGCATCTCGGGTCTCGCCTTTCATGGGTCTTTCGATACCCTGCGGTGCACACGCCATGCGCAAAACGGCACAGGCGGCAAATGGGAGCATCCACATCTCCCTCCATGGCTCATGGCGCCAAAGGTCGTAGGCACACGTCATTATCTCACCGTCCTTGCCACAGTCACGACCGTGACGGTGTTGTACTCCCCCGCCCAGTCAGGAGGTACTTTGTGTTCACCGCGGCCTTGGGAGCGGTGGCGTCGGCGGAGAAGATCTCTTTCCCCCCCTGCTTTAAGGTGATGGGAAGGAAGCTCTTGCAGTTGTTAGGTCCCCCACAAGGAAGTAGAGGTTCGAACTTGCCGTACACGGATATAGCTGCAACGCGGCTATCCCTGACAGGGCCACTTGATGAGAAATGCGGCGGCCGGAAGACTCAAGCACCGCTGGAAAAAGTGGACTGGCTCCCCCAGGGAGACACCCCGGGTCAACCAGCCACCTTCCTCCCCGATGCACGGGGGCGTCACAGGCCACCCGAGCAAAGGTGCAGCACTTGAGCCAAAATGGCTACGTCGCTCTCTCTCTCTCTCTCTCTTTGCTTTGCTTTGCTCCGGGGTGTGGATCTCTCTTTCTTTTCTTTCTGCCGGGCTTAGGGGTCACCGTTGTGACCCTCAGGCTTTCAGCCCGCCCGTCCACCCTCTGTTTTATGTGGACGGCTTTGGGGTGTCACTGACCGCTGTACTTATTACACAGTTTGCTCCGAACTTCCAAGCTGCACACCCCCTCCCCGAACACTAACTGACCCCCAACCTGCCTCGTCTCCGCGCCCCTATGGCAAACCGTCGGAAGTGTGCAGTGCAAAAACTTCGAAGCACGCCCATGCAGTTGCACTGGAGCCCCTTTTCACAGAACACAACGAACTTCTCTTGCAACACACCATAACACTCACTAACACTTCGCTCTGAGGCAGAGCAAAAGGTTAGACATCGTTGCAGCTTTCCCCCAGTACACATGATACCTACCGTGCCTACTTGGTACCCGGAGTGACTTCCCCTTCGCTGCAACCTGTCGTGTTGTCTTGCTACTGGGGTCTCGGCTCGGGCCTGTTCAGAAAAAACAAATATCGTAGTCCCTTCTACCAGCACCCTGGCGGTTACCTCGGCCCCTTTCGAGCTTGCCCCCCTATGTTCTATGTGAGACATTGTTGGATCTCTCTCTCTCTCTCTCTCTCTCTCTCTCTCTCTTTCTGTATATATCTATATATGTACAAAAAACGAACACATACATGCATAAGTGCTATACATACACCGCGCATATACATATCTGTGCATATAATTATAATGAATTTAATTTTGGTGTTTACAAGCTTTTGTATGTATAATTAGTATTTATATTAATATTCATGTATATCTAGATTTGATTTATATCAATATTCCTTTATATCTAGATTTGTGTGTATGTCATATATCAGCGACTCACATGCACATAACAACGAACTACGGTACACATGAAGTCGCAGCTGTCAGCTCTTCCAAACTTGAGGCGGTGCTGATGAACTCTCGACTCTCGGCTTCGGATTGATGTTTCTGGGTTCGTCGTCGTGCGTGTATCCGCCTGCCAGCCCGTTGCCATGACGAAATCGTTGATCAATTCTTCTGAAGCCAGAGCAGAGTTGCTGTCGCAGTTCAAAATTTCCTTAGCGCAGGCAAGGGAGGAACGTCCATCGGTGTGCATCTATCTTGAGGCTCCGGGATCTTGTACGTGGCCACACTTTGCCCTTGTTACTCGTCTGAGGCGCCTTCCGCGTGCACATGACGCTGAAATCAAAGCTTGCCGCTTGCAAGCTTCGCAAATCGGCAAGTAAGATATGCCACCGTGCATCTGAGTCATCGAAGTCGGAGAGCAGGCTGAAATACGGAGAGGGATCGCTCAGCCAGCTAGCATTCCTGCAGTGCAGTATCAGCAGTCCACAGTAGAGATAAAGCCCCTCATTGTGAAACGTAATAAAAGGCTGGACTGCAGCTGACACAAACAACGCTTTTTGCATGAGTGTGGACCTGTAGTCCGAATTCTGCGCTGGACCATGAAGAACACGCACAGTCACCTCACCCTGACGAGTGTACGAGCGATCGCGTAAGGCTCTCGCGTTCAAGCGTTGAGGGTGCTGGGTGAAGTGTTTGGGAGGGCGGCCGCCGGCGGCCGCTTGCACGGGGGGCAGGCGCCCATGTTCGTGTGTATACTTCATTGAATGACTACGTACATGATTCGCAAGCTGCGAATCCACGCATCTCCAAGGGATGCAATCACACAAGGAAGGGGAGGTCAATCAGGGTATGTCAGTGTATTCGTTGGTGCATGGCGGCAGCTCCGTCCATTTCACTCGCTGAGAACCACTTGTCCTCTGGTCGCATGTATTGCACAATGTACTTATGTCTGCTTGAAATACTCAGTCCGTCTGGGCATCCCCAATGCACACCCACATCTCAAACTCATTGCACCGTTCCCTTGCCAGAAAGGAGGGAAGAGTGATGAATGCGATGGTGCACCTACGATTGTACTGGTGCGTACCCATGCATGCATCGAGATCTCGACAAAGAGATCCAGTTACCGATCTTTGACAACAACATACACATTGCAGCTCTTCACCACTGACGGAGCGCAGATGTCAAATCATTTTTGTGCACAGTCCATGATTGCATTGCCCTGTTCGTCGCTTGGGAGAAAGGGTCCCTATAGGCGCAGTCTTGCGATGCCAAGTTTCCAAGGCTTAAGTCTGTATGCTCCCAAGTTATATACGTGCGGCCGCTACGGAGCGTTCAGTTATGTGTGGTAATGTGTGGTAGCTTTCCTGCCCAGGATTGTTCGTGCGATGTAGTAGAGCGCGGCTCTGCGATAGTATGCGAAAACTGCACCTGGGCGTGCATGACTCTTCTATGCTCTTCTTAACCAGCTGTTCGGCATCGTCTTGTCGCTGGGGCTGCAAGATGCAAGGAGGGGGACGACTTCAATAGCGGCTCCAGATTCCTGGCGGACACATCGCGAAGATGTCTGTAGTTTGCAATTGTGCCGAGTCTTTGCCGTCGAGGCACCAGGTCTTGTAATAAGTCAGGGAAAGGGAATCCTCCATGGCCGGGGTGTAGGAGTGGGGGAAGACGAACCTCAGACTGGTAGCAGCTCGGAAGCCCAAGCTAAGCTAGGGGATTGATTGTGAATCTGGCTTTGGCTCGGGGCTCCTCATCCTGGCCCTGCGCAGAACTTGGAACCGATAGCCGATAGCCTTATTGGAGCCGTGCGGCTCGTTTTCGGTGCCGCGATACGACAGGACCCCTGCCTGGCAGCGAAGGGAGCATGGCTTCATGGCTTGCACTGGCACCACACGAGTTTGGAACGACTGGCGACTCTCAGAAATCCTGCGGCATCCGTAGAAGATCGTAGGAAAAATGGTCTCATAGAGTCTTCGCCTGCTTCGGAGCGATTGCTGGGCAACAGCTGGAGAGCAAGGTGACCATGGCATCGGCGGTGGCACTCCAGACCTGCAGTGGGCTTCCAAGAGTTCTAAGCCAGCAGACCCTTCCCCGAGCTATGGCCTCCATCGTCACGTGATCTTCGAAAGGGACACCGGGAAGACTACATTTTCTGTCCTCACACTGTATCGTGCGACGCGTCGAGACTTCTTTGGCTCAAAAGCAGGAAAAGCAAGTCAAGAAATTGAGTCTGTCCTCCATGCTGAGTGCATCTATGTCTTGGCAGCCGGCGACTGCCAGGAAGGCCTGCAAAGGGACTGTTGGCAGAAACTGGCTGCGTGATGATCTGGATGCCGTTTCTACTTTGCCAGTATCCCTCTCCTGATACGCAGGCACATCAGAACGTGGTGGTTCGAGGTCCAGTGCAGGTTAGCACATCGCGCCTTATCGGAGCCGCCAATTGTCCGAGTGATTTCCGCATTGTAGCCAAGGATTTCCCGAAACCTGGCTCTGCGACTGACCACAAGCTGTGCGCAGCACTGAAGTTTCAAGCTCGGTGCATGGAATGAATCATGGTACGCCAAACAAGGAAACGGCGCAAACAGAAAGCTTCGGCTTCGCTGCTGCAAGTCTGCTTGCTCATAGATACAACCGGAAGAAAACATACCACCGGAAGAAAACAAAATCTTCAAAGACGGGAAGGCTTTGACCTCTTGTGGTGCGCGAAAAAATTGCTGTGAATCGATGCTCCACTCTACAGTTTCGCTTGTCCAAATATCCAACTCCGAGGCGGTAAGAGGCTCCCCTCAAGTGGATCCCATTCCCACAGTAGCCAACTCAGGTGCCGGCACAATTATCATGATCTCGCGATTGATCCTGGCCTTTGCTGCAACTTACTTCTTCTTTACCCTGGTCGGCATGCCTGCGTGCAGTGTGGAAACGACTAAGAAGTCCAGTCCACACCGTAAGACAGCGATTGTACATGTGGAGGTTGTAGACTGGATAGAAAACTAGGACTAGCACACTTTCTTGGAAAGCGGTGCAACTTTGATGGTCCTTACAGAAGCTTGTGGTACCAACGACATCGACCCTGCAGGTCTTGATCCTGGAATCTGTTTCGCTGACCTGCACATGCTCGCCTACTTTTAACATGTAGGGGTATCTACGACTAAACCGGAAAGCCTGTAACTGTTGCCAGAAATCCTGTCAAACCCATGAAACGTCATCCGACTGCGTGATGCCGGTAGTTTTGATAGCTTCATGTTGGTGATGCGAAGGAAAAGCGCTAGGATCTATCACTACGCTCGTACTTACAGGAAGCTCACATGCTTGCCGTACTACTGCATAACTCTCTCATGCGGTTTACTGAGAATATTCATGGCGCGACGAAGAGCACCATCAAATACGCATTCGGCCGTACGCGTCCTGATGATGTTGTACGGAGGTACTTGAGACTAAAAGCCATCATGGTGCCACCGTGAATGAGGCGTGCTGGGTTCCATAATAGATCTGATTCATGTTACAAGCGTGTCACCTGCGAAGGTGCGATTGACGGTTCTAGAGACAAGTCTGTTTGCACGAGACACGAAGACGAGTGACGTCAGTAAGCGATTGCAAGCAAGGTACCGAGTCCCAATTGACGGTGGGCAGACCAATTGGCATAGAGACACCTGTGGCAACGCCCCTTCGGCCCTAGGTTTTTATGGCTACACTTGACACATGCAAGGAAGGGTTGCAGAACAGGCCGTGAAACGGCTCTTGTTCACAACTTGCTTACCTCCCAGACACGACACACCTTGCCTTCTCCAGAGGTCAACTTATACGGCTGTAGGACTGTAGGTGGCAACACCAGATGCGTGCCGGGGAAACCGTCCAGGCTTGCTGACTACAACAGATGTCTTCTTGTCCTGCTTAAACAGAGCGTTGTGCGAAGGCCCATTGGCTCGCCCGACCTTCGATGGTGACATTCAGCCGTGCAGAAGCTGGAACGAATGTCGACAGACACTCGGCATTGACATAGATCACGGATGCCACAAACCTGTCATGCAGGAGCGATTTTCTTGCACAATTCGAGCCGCAATCGTAGTGCGCTGCGGATAGCCCACACTCCGATAATTATGCTTGGTACGACTGTGATCTTGAGCTTGCGAGGTAATCTGGTGGGTGATTTCGAGGGCAAGATGCATGTGCTTGCTGAAATCTTGGGAGGCGTACGAGCAAGCTTCTCGGAGAGCCGTAGATCCGAAGCCACAGAGTAAGTTCTTCGAGTGTCTTGCAGTACAGCACCGTCCCTGCTTCCCACTTTAACCAAGCGACGTCAGCAGTCTGAGGCAAGACGCCATCCTCGGTCCGTAAACTGCAGAGAGGCTATTGTTGAGGTGTACATGCAATGCCTGTCGTGTAAATACAGTTTCGCAGCACTTGTTCCCTGAACTTCTGGCCAGCTGCCTGTCAGGTATTCAACTGATGCGGGTTTGAATTGCACCGTGTTCGCAATCTGGTTATACAGAAACTCTTGCCCTCACGAAAGGCGATCACCCGAGCACCAGGTCCTGCTTCACTAGCCTCGACAGTCTTTGTCATGATCGTAAATACTAAGGATTCACAAGCCCACGATGACCGCATGCAATCTTCGTCATGACGGGCCATGTAAGGTCAGCACCAACCGATGACACTTCGCTACAACACTAGCCAACTTCACGGGCACGGAACGAAGGAAGTCGGGTCTTTGTAGCCATGAAAGGAAAAGAGAGGTCAGTCAGAGCTCGGAACCAATTATCACCGACCGCTGACTGCGTCCCGAGCTGCCCGTCTCGGGGTAGACGCAGCATCAGCACTCTTGAACAAGTACTGCTGCGGACGGGAGGTAGGGACAGCTTGGAAGCATGAGGCATTTAAACTGGTCCTTCATGCCTGTACTTCATGTCGAGCAAGAGCCTGAAAACCCATGAAGGCCTCAAGCGAACAGCCAAAGCTTCCACTAAGCAGCACCTAAAGCTCGCTACGAAAAGCATTGCATATCCTCGCCGGAAATCGACTGAGATCGACTAAGGGTGGAATATGTACCTGTCTGAGCCACAACGACAGTCTCGTCATGTCGCGGATGTCACCGATGACTTTTTGCTCCTCGATGCGCGCGCGCGCCCAGCGCTGCTAAGGAGCAATGAGACCACAATACAAACGGTGAGAACTCGGGCGCAATTCTGGGATTCGAAATGAGAATGCCAACAGCATGAGCCTATCCTGTGCTCGTGTTCACACCGAGAATAAGCGGGACCAGATCATCCCTTCAATGGTAATCTTGCGAGTTGCCCTGGTCGAACTTTCACGCAGAGCTTTCGGAACTATGCCAAGCAAGTGCGGTGATGGCAAACAACGACAAGGGAGTGGATACGTTTTATTGAGGTCTCAAAAGCTCAAAGGCGAGCCAGAACTCGCGAAGAGCTTTACTTGGTTCTACCAAGCGTCCACCGGCTTTGCCGAAGGGTTAGCAAGGAAACGGATCGAATTTGAGGCACCTGCTCATTCCTCGCACAAGGATGCAATGGATGCTTGTCTTTGTGTAACATGTGTCCGAGGTACTGAAGCAGACGGACATCAGAGCAAAACAGGTCCGTCCTGATCCGAATGCCAGGTAGAAGGCCAAAGTTCTTTCAAGCGAGGCGCTCAAATTTCGCTGCAGTCGAGTCAATGAGCAAGGTGCCCCAGGGTGCGTGGAGTCACTGATGAGCTCGCATGCAATCGAACATTACGTGAAACCAACTCATCCGGACGGAGCTGGTAGCTGGAGCAACGTCGTGCTTGTCTGATTTGCTGTTGTTTCAATTTAGCACTTGAAGCATCCATTAGGAAGAATCCAGAACGCATAGACGGCTTGCAGCTCCCCATGCGAAAACAATTCGCATGGCTGTGGAACATCGCACATAATGTCAAGAACCGAAAGGGTAGTCCCTTCCGACCACCTATGTTCCTCTTGTACCCCACACGATATAACCTGAGCTTGGGAATGCCAAAAAGCTCGGCCTAGGGTCTAGGGTGCGGATCTCTCACTGGGCCTAAGGCCACGAATCCGGCCGCCGAACAATTTGCAAGTCACGCAGCCAGGAGACGGATTGGACTAAGCCCATGTCACCTTCAGGGTGCACTCTGCAGGATTCCATGAAGCTTTTGCTGCAGGGTTCGCCTGACTCCTACACTTCACACCTGGATTTACCACAATCTAGTAGCTGCTAGTAGCACTTCGAAACAACTGATCTAGTCGCATGCGCTGCTCGCTTGCAGATCTCTGGCTTCTTGAATAGTAGCATATCGGATGCCGAGACAAGCACTAAAGGATTAGAGAACCATCACATTCACGGTGCTTGCCCGACCAGCCTGTGACCGCGTGATGCCGCACACAAACGCATCTTTTTCGGGGTCCGTTTTCTTCTCCTGTCAGTGCTGGGCTGAGCTTGAAGGCCACAGGCGCAATGTAACCTGGAGCTAGGATCTATCAGTCCAGAAGATTCTGCTGGGGGTTTGCACAGGCTGCAGGGCCCTGCCAGAACTCCGAGTCAACAATGGTCTGATTTGATGATGCTCTGGTCCAACACCAACAAGCTGAGCCGTCGCAGCAGTGTCGTGGTGTCGCTGCCCGGGCATGCCGGTGCAAGCCATCGGTGTGGGCCTGGCCTCTTGCCAAACAAGGCGCCCAGGTACACGATTGTCGAGGATTTCTGCCGACATCATCGTTGCAACCTGGGGTAGTGTGCAGACAACGGAGCTTGTGCTGCTCCCTCAAATTATCAAGCCTTTAAACCTTTGGATCTAATCCACCAGGGCGTCTGCTGCCGACAGCCAGGACTGTCTCCAACTGGCTCTCACTGTACGACCCTACTCTTCGAAGGGAAAACAAGCTCAACAAGACTTGCTGCAGCAAATCGGAAGCAGAGACTGTTGAAATAGCAGAGAGATCCGTTTCATCAGAATCCCAGAACAAGCCCCCTGTTGTGCTTCGCCATGCTCCCCAAAATTTATTTCGATGGAAGTCCAACTCACGTCATGGGGTTGTAACGAAGTCTTTGGTAAGGCCTGCGGCAGAGATCGAGCCACATTGCAGTTTCAATTTCAATACTGTAGACAGAGAACTTTGCGCAAACTTTGAGCAGCTTATAGCAGCTTGCTCAGGAAAAACGGGTTGAGAGAAGGAAAGGGAATGGGTGGCCCAAGCCGTGGGTCCGACAACCTGCGGCAACAGGGCATGGTTGGGGTGGAAGTAAAACCGATGTTTTCCTGCGGTTTGGCAATTTCTTCCCCGTCGAGTTTGCAACTCCGGCTGCTGTCGCTGTTTTGGGGCACGAGCTTCTGCAACTTCACCGGCTGTGACAGTTAAGCAAAGTCAGCCTCTGCAACTTGTGCAGCTGTCACACATGTATTTGGGGGTATTCTCTACAATCATTTCTGTGCTCTTGCACTCCACACATGTTTGTATGCGAACTTGTGTAATTCTCGCATGTGGTTCGAAGGCACCTTGGGCAGCAGGTGTGAAAAGAAGATGCCCGATGAACGTAGCATGTGCGCCATGCATTTGTTGTTGCGAAAGGGACCACATCCATGGGCTCGATGGCGTTGGTCTCTAAAATGTATTGGATGTATTGGATGTATTCTGAGATGTTATTGCACAACGATGATTTCGATCACACGCTTTTCTGTGATTTGCATGAACCTTTTGACGATGTACAGGATGCTACTACAACGGTTGAGTTCCACCTTGGCTCTGACTTGTGACTTGTTTACGCCGGTCATCCTGCTTTCGTTCGTGAGTGACGTTTGCGAACCTTTCATGCGTTTGCAGAAGCTGTGCCAATTGATGTGCCTGACACGTATGTGGTCGCGTGGAAAACACAGCTGGGGGTTACTATGTATGCTTGCTATGAGCACTCCTATTTGTGAAGCAGCTATGCAACCAACGCGCATTGTCTTCACCGGAAACTGCCTATGGAAACACTCGCATGTGCTATACCTGTCTAACCTGGTTTCTGCTGTCCGACTTGCTGAAGCGGCTCTTTTGCAATGGCAACAGTTTTACCCATACTGGATGCACATGCAAACGAACCTGAGTGATACAGCTGGATTGCCTTTGGTTCATCGAGAATGCGGCAGGCTCCTCAAACACCTTTGTCAGATCTCTGCATGGGCCCACCACATCCAGCAAAGACGTCTGCAGGAGTAAGTGGCCCAGATGTATGTGTACTATCCGCATCCACCCACATAACTGGACCACTTCCTGTGACATTTCAGCGTCTGAACATGCTGCAGCGCGACCCGGTGATGTCCCTTTCACTCCAGCTGGTAGGTCAGATGTGTGGCCCAGTATTATCCGTATTGAAGAGATTAAAGCCACGGTGTACAGGGACTTTCTGCTGACATCGCGGACTCACTATGATCAGCGACTGCACAATTTCTGCCAGCTCGCTGCAGCGAAGTGCGGCTTTCCAAACCGTGCGTCGACAGGCATATTGTACATGTGGGCAGCGCCATGGTGTAAGCACCTGTATATCGGACAAACGGGTACCCATGGCTGGAAACGCATGCGTACACATGTTTATGCCTTGAATGCTGGTAGCGATACTGGCAAGCTTTATGACCAGATGCGTAAGATGCACATCTCACGCTTTGTATTCCTTCCAGTTTGTGATCTTTCAGTCGTTGCACCATACCATGCTGATCGCCTTTTCTAGCACTCACTGACCCTGACGGACGGGCTCCCAGACTCATTGCTCAACAGTCATTTGGAAGCCGCCGCGCGCAGGTCAAAGGACTTATTGGACACCTTGTACGAATCCTTGACTTTGCTATTGGCACCTCATCTGACCTGCATTGCTGCTTGTACATGCAGCTCTCTGAGCTGCGATCCGCTGGTTATTTTCGACTGCTGCAATGTATCGCCTAATTTGGCACATTCACTCACGTATGCCGTTTCTGAGCCTACCTTCTGCACTCCGAAACGCAGCGATGCCAAGCTTGAGCTTGCGGCTTTTCTGCGAAGCCAAACTGCAGAGCCTAAGCTTGCATCTCGGACGAGACCGTGTTGCGTAGCTTTCCCGTTTGCGTTCGTTCTGAGCCCTCGTACACCGATAATAACTGTCACACCGAACCACGTGCACAGCTTGCGAGATTCGTGCCGATTCTTTTAGTGTGTGTTCAAGTCCTTTGAGTGGAGTGGCATAGAAGTCTGCTGCTCAGCATGGCCGCGCATCCACTGGTCGCCCTCGGCCAGCTAGCACAAGCTTTTGCACAGGGCCCGGGTGTACCTCGACAAGCTCCTGTCACCGGTGGTGCTCCCCGCATATGCTTCCAATATCGTGATACAGGACGATGCTCACGTGGCGATTCCTGCACTTTCCAACACTCTGGCACGACGAACTCCTCAGCAACGCTCATAGGTGCAGATGCCGCTTCTCGTGGAGGTCACAAGGCTCCCCATGACAAAGGTATTACGCATGACTTCCATGGCTTCACTACGGGTGCTATGCCTGACAACAAGAAGTCTGCGCAGATAACCGTTGTTGAGCATGAGGATATCGTCGCGAATCTCTCCACAACAAGCGATGGCCAGCTGCGATACCGAGTGATTCCCATTCACGCTGAGGCCTTTGATCCTGTGGCGGAGCTTTTGCTTTACTTCGACAGTCAGGCCACTTGTCAGGGCAAACCTGTGACGAAGGAAGCAATCCAACGAGCAGTGCAGGATGTGATTCATGACCTGACGCGTGAAGGGTGGAAGCCATGCCAGGCCCAGGATGGAAATGCGCAGCCGCAGAGTGGTTTGTCGCCAGAGATCGCACCGCTACTGGAGAGCATTCGCGAACTCACGAGTGCCGTTCGACAGCAGGCATCTTCCAGTAGTTCTCATGGTAAGCGTGAGGCTCATCCCAGGCCGAGTGAGGTTGCTAAGCAGCTCCAGACCATGTCAGTGGCAGACCGTCAAGCTGCACTTCAAGCATTGGGCATGCCAGGGGAGTGGCCGGCGAACTCGATGATGTCGTCACCGCCTCATAAGATCTTTGCTGCCACGCCGGGTGCGTTTACCAGTGCTGGTGGCCATGATGTGACGCATGGTGTGTACTGCGGTGATCTCTTCAAGGACGAGGAGGATGCCCTTCCCCCAAGTGGTCCCGAGCTCCCCGTAGCAGACGTTTCGCACGAGTTCTTAGCCTTGGTGCGTACTGCCACATCTGAGCTACCGTATGTGCGGGAGAAGGCCCCTTTCGACATCGCAGACCCGGTGCGCATTTCACAGTTCGACGGGATGCTTGGCCCATGGGATAACCGCCTTCCGGTTGCGAAGCTGTTCCCTGGCCTACAGGACATCCTGGGTGATCAACCGCCACAAGTGCTCAGCATGATGAAGGAGTTGATTCCCAAAATCGTTCGACAGCTGAACCTCGTTGCCAAGCCCGGTACCCGCCTCGACTTGTTGTATAAAACTTACGGGTTTTGCTTCCAGTCCCGCGGGCAACAAGATGCCGGTGTCGTAGGACTTGCTTTGTGCATTAGTCGGCAGGCGAACCTACTGACATGCACCCCGGATGTCCCGACTGTCTGAGTGCATGACGGGTATCCGGTTATTGACTCTTCTGTGCTCTTGCACTCCACACATGTTTGTATGCGAACTTGTGTAATTCTCGCATGTGGTTCGAAGGCACCTTGGGCAGCAGGTGTGAAAAGAAGATGCCCGATGAACGTAGCATGTGCGCCATGCATTTGTTGTTACTATGACTTTTTGGTCAAGAGGTTTGGGCGGTTATTACAGCTCCGCTACAGCTCCCGATACAGATCCCGCTACAGCTCCGTTACAGCTCCGCTACAGCTCCGTTACAGCTCCGGTTACAGCTTCGTTACAGCTCGCGTTACAGCTCGCGTTACAGCTCCGTTACAGCCCCGTTACAGCTCCCGTTACAGCGCCGTTACAGCTCCCGTTACAACTCCGTTACAGCTCCCGCTACAGCTCCTCATATGGTTGACCGCAAGCAGTAGTAGCAGCAGCAGTAGCAGCAATGCCTCTACAAACACTAAATCTCGAAAAAACCGACGCGCGCCCCACCCAATCATCATCCTCACCATCTTCAGCATCACCGTTAATTAACCTGACCATCTTCATCATCATCTTCATACTCATCATCCTTATCATCATCATCACAAACCCGAGTAGTCAGTTTTTTTGAGGTTGGCTTAACTACAATTTCTACAGCCCCGGAAAAAGCCAGCAATTTACACCCTCGAACCACTGAAAACTACCAGGCGCCAGGAGGCGCGCAGCCCTAGTAGTAGTACAGTGTGCCGGGAAACGAGGGCCGATATTTGACCAACTTTGTGTGGCAAACTTATTCATCTTAGGTTGTTCTTGAAGGGGGGCGGCCAAGATGGCACGCAAGCTTGCAGCCATCTTGACCAAAAACCACTTGCACCACTTGGGGAGCAAGACTCGCAAGAGGGGCAAGATTTGCAAGATTAGCAAGACCTTCGTCACAATCAGCGGCCCTCAATTCCCGGCACAATGCTGTAGAAGTTGCAGCAGCAGTAGTAGTTGGTAGTCTAGTTTTAATCATGCTGGGGACTGGTTTACGATTCGCAGGCTCGGTCTGCAGAGCGAAAGTTCCAAGCGTGATGCAACTCTACATGTATGCTTTTGGCTACCTGCAGCGCGGCGAGCGAGCGACCTTCGAAATTCTCCGGCGCGCACTGCAGCACACCGAAGCAGAACACAGCTGACGCAGGCCGTGGTGATTGGGGCTTTACAAGCTGGTACAGATTCCACCGTTGAGGAGGATTGATGTTGGGGGTGCTTGTAAATTGAAGAAGGAACCAGCCCCCCCCCCCCCCCAAACACAATTCATCACCTGTCGCAAGCAAGCCGCATACTTTAAGTTCACAATGTCCAGAGCGGGGATTTCCCCCATCAGGTCTGCCATCATTCGAGGGTCCGTGGCGGTCGGGAAGACCTGCGTCGATTTGAGAGGACAGGTATCCCCTGGATGGCCCGATGGCCGTCGGATGGCCCGGCCTCGGCCATGCGCTTTGCATAGTAGTTCAACATCCTCTCCCTGACAGACACTTCATGCCGGAACAGCTTCCAACTGCACACATCAAGCAGCAGCATCACCTCATTAGATCTCTGCAACTTCCTTCCCACAGCAAGAAAAGAGCTATCGATCTGGACAGGCACTGGCCACGGTGTGCATGGCAAGCGCGGCACAATGCAGAGGTCCACAAAGAAAAAGCCTAGGCCTCTAGACTTGATCACTACAGGGATCTAGAGGGGGGATCACGGACGTGAGCTTCGAAATTTTTGATAATGAAGACATGGCAGTGCCGTATCTTCGAAACTTCAACACCAACACAGCTCAGGTGCACGTGTATCGCATGAAACTTGTCAACGCTGAAGCCAGAACCCTTTTGTGCTATGTTGTGAAACCATCGGCGGCCTTCTGGTCTTGTAGCCTGGCCACGCGGCCTGCTTGCGCCGCCCTCTCTGCTCGAAAACTTAAGGTACAGGCTTCTGCTGACTTTTAGTTGGGCAAGCAGGTCCGAGTCATGCAGCCTGACAGTAGCAGACTCAAAGCACTAGTTATGAGTGTGCACAGTCATAGGACAGCATAACCCAAAGACCTCCTGCGTACGACGACTGCGTGCTGAAGCGATGACTGGTGGTTCAGGACGGCGGGTCCGCGTCGTCTCGCCTTGTACAAGATCCAGAGGAGGCTGGTCACAACGGCTAGGAAGGAGAGACCGGCCAAGATAAGGAAGAACATCCTCGCTGTGCCAGAGACCGAGAATTCGAGTATGTTGACAGCAACTGCTTGGGCATGGAGCCATCATGTTGCGTCGAGTTTCTGCAGTCAACTTCACTCCGCTGATACGACTCGATCGTTCCATCACTTGTAGAAATCCAAATCAGCCAAGAAGCGAAGCCACATCAGACTCCTCGGGCTTAAAGGTCAAAAGGAACGGGAGGAGCAGGCAAAGCAGCAAGATGGAGACGTGGGTGCCAATGTCCTCCCAAAAACGCTGCTCCTGTCTGTGCTTCTTCTCTATATGGCTTGAGCTCCTGACGATGACTGCATGTAGCCCAGTGTTCAATGCCGAACGACAACGGCATGTGCTCGAAGCAAAGACTACTGGCAAGTGTAAGCTCATGTCTGCTACTTGTAGCAACTAGTCTAGCGGCTGGCCCAGAAACCCGGATGGGCCGCAGCAGCACACTGCAGAACTCGCACTAGCACCACTGGGCAACTTCTGTCCAGCATGGCCACGAAAACGCTCCGCCATGGCAGCAGAACGTAGCTGCCCGTGAAGTAAGCAAGGAGGCCTCTCAACTCAAAAGATGCACTAGTGATCTCACACTGACGCTGTTACCATCCTTGCTGCCAGCCAAAGTGAAAATGCTGCAAGCTCTCTGTCTCAGCACTGCTTCGGCTGCAGAGCAGATCGCAGGCCGCACCGTGCAGACAGCCCTGCCTGCGCAGATCCAAAGCGACTGAGTCATCGTGGTGTTCCACAGCACTGATGTCAGAGCCAACCACAGGCCCTGGCATCAATTAGGATCACCACCCAGCGTCCACAGATTCAGATGTCTACAGCCTGAAACTGTGTGCTGGAAACGGCGCATGACTTTTCGAGATTTCACCTCTCCAACTGCAACATCATCAGGCTTGCGTGCAAGGACGCGTGAGGGCTCAGGAATGCAGCCAAGCGGGGGGGCTGGCATACTTTAGTAGGGCGTGAAGATAATCTACCATCGATGCCCAGGGACTGCTCAAACTCTTTCGGCCGGAGACAAAACTGCGTTCGAAGACATCCGACGTACTGTACACACGATGTAAGCCAGAGCACCTTCCTGAGTGTTGGACACTCCAACCACATGCATAGAACATGCTAGGCAATTTTAGGCTAAGCCGCTAAGCATGCGCAACTTCTGGGTCGGAACCTGTCCCAGAACGAAGCCGTTAGATTGAAGACTCCTCGATTCTGGGCAACACGGCCTACACGCGACGGATGCGACAGATGGGCCGAAATCAACCACTAGTCACCAGAAGAAATGGCCAATTCAAGAATGGCCTTGATGAGGATGACCATCATCCACCAATGCACGGATGGCCTTCGGAATGCCAGGTGATTTCGGGGCCATGGGGAACCTGGAGAGTTTGCAGACTAAGCTGCCTGGGATGCACCGCCAAAACGTTAGTGATGGGCACGGCGCACACAACCAGGCAGTTACAGTTGGGTGAACCACATCGTGTCAGCGTCGACCTTGCCTCATCTTCTGAATCATGAACTTCCAGCGCCGACGGAAAGATACTTGGTGGAACCTGCTCGAGCAAACAGCAGAATGATTCTATGTTTATTCTAACCATTGGTGCTTCCCAAGTTGGCGCGACCATGTTCAAAGGGGTTCTTGTTTATCAGGCCGGCACTGCATCTCCACGAAAGTAGGCTTGGACCACGGCTTGGATAAATAGGTTCGTCGTACACGCTACGGCTGACCAGCAGCACTTGTGAAACACGCTCCCTTCTTGCCACCCCCGGCCCAAGCGACGGTGGCACTCGAGGACAGTCTGGATTGACAAACCTTTTGGGGACGGGCTTGGACTTGGCATGGAGAGGGCCTGATGGCTCTGACTCCAGGATATCATGAGTGAGACTTGTTTAGACGCTGCAGTTTTCTCTTCACTCGACTGCCTTCTGTATTTTGCCCGAAATCAAAGTCACCGAAGCTCGCTTTAGAACGCGGCCAAAGTTTCGCTACAACCTCCAAGACAGTCCAAAGACAAAACGTTTGGCCCCAGTTGCATGATGCCTGCATCTTTTGCCAACATGAGAAACCAAAGCGAGAGTTCCTATCGCGAGCGATGCAAGAGAAGTTCCAATGAGGCATAAGCGGCGCCCAAAGGCTGCGTGAAGGTGACTCCGCTTTGTTACTTCGACCTGGGCCTGCCGAACAGCCTAGGGCCGAGGGATCATCGAGGAAAGACAAAGATCATGACCATGGCATCGTCGTCATCATGCGCAGCAACAGCAGCAGCACCACCAGCACCAGCACCAGGACCAGCATCATCGTCATCCTCATCGTCATCAGTTTAGCACCAGGCCTTGGGACTGGGACTTCAAGAGCAAGACATCGAGCAACGTGTGCATCTTCTCCTTGCTTACAACCCTACCTGGACCTGGATCACGACAGGTGCAAATCGGGGCAGCCTTGCGGGGGCCACCCACATCGCCCACCCGAAGACCACGAGCAGAGTAAGGCAGTTGAGACAGATGGCGAAGGCCGAAAAGCCGACCATGCCTGCAACAATAAAGTAGCGCACCAAGCAATATCTGCAATCGTAACATGGCGTAATGTAGAGGCTGCCGTCGGTCTTTGGAGCTGACATCTTAATGCTTACACCGGCTCATAAGTACAGTCCGCGAGGCTCAACACAGGCGGATATGAATCGGAAAAGCATGGTTACGAGTCCGACATGCACACGCCAAACATATATGTAAATACATTAGAATACATAGAACACAATATATGCATCCATATACCTCTGAAACCTTTCTCTATGCAAGACACATAATTAAGCGTGTATCTAAAGTCTACAGTATGGTATATACCTACGTGTCATCAACCATCTAACTCTCGATCAAGGACTTTGCTTATCTGCTTATTTACCTGCTATGCTTGTTCAATAATGTCAGCTATCGTTTTCTTTGTTCGTGACTACATATGTCCTTAGAGCAATACCTCTTTAGCTGCATTAATTCGTGCTCATATCTATGTGTACATCGAGATTGAGATTTATAAGTATCTGCTATTTCTACAGACACAAACATACATACACACAAACATATATACATACATACATACATACATACATACACACTGACAGACAGAGAGATGGACAGACAGACAGACAGACCGACAGACAGACCCACCGAGCGACGGACGGACGGGCAGACAGACAGCCAGCCAGACAGACCGACCGACACAGAGAGAGAGAGAGACACATGTGCAGACATAAAGACCTGCATGCTCGCAAATCCCTGATCATCATTAACCCGCGCGTTAGACGATTTTGTGACGGATTGCCATCGTTACTTTCGGACAACCCGGGCTCCGGTTCACACCGGGGCACTGAGCCACACATCCGAGTGTTCCAGTACCTCAGAGCACCGAAGAGTTTGGCTTCACGTTTCTCAAATCATGCCTTGGCAGGCGCAAGACTGGAAGATCACAGACAGCACCAATAAGCCTTCTAGTAGAATCCGAGGCTCCTCGGGCGAAGACCGCATTGACCGCATGCCGTTCGGATGACTGTAGCACTGGAACCTGGACATGCTTTGACTCCCAATGCACTGGGAGTGCGAGCATGGACATGAGATACCTCATATTGTTGGCACCGGCACTTCTGTGTTCACTCCGAGGTCTGAGCCCAAATTCGGGGACCAATTCGCTGTACTTACATTTGCCGCCTCGGCCCTTCGAGAATATGGGCACACCAAAGGCAAGTTCTTTCGTTTCTCGCTTGCTAAACCCTGCAGTGGTCCACAGAGTCGGCGCATCATGAGTCTCAAAATGCCGCATAGCGGCAAGGAGAAGCACTTGGAAGCGACCGTGACGAAGAAGGTCTTCAGAATGCCTATCAATTTGCGAGGCACCCGCGTGACATTTACTGAGCGCAGCACAGGCTGTTCTATTCCTTCTCTGTCTCCCGTTGCTTGCGACGAGGGAAAATCACACCAGCCAGGCAAAACCAATGGTCGTCGATCTGGCCATAAAGCTGCACTCAGTCGATGCTTCAGCTGGAGGCGCTCAGAAGCCCATCCTCTAAGTCAAGCTAATCAAACTTCTATCAGGTTTCCATTTGATGTCCGTGTTAGCCATGCATTCAGACCTCCGAAACAACCGAGCACGATGTCGCCGTCCATCCGGATCTTCGGAATGAACCGAGCCTGCAGATTGTTTCAGCTTGCAAGGTGTTAACACAAGCATGACCCAGATGCTAGGTTCTTCAATTTTACGTGCATGCGGCGATCGTTGCATCCTTATCGTCTTGAGCTTCGGACAGATTACCACGCTAAGGCCCCAGCTATCAGCCAAGTCAAGAAGAAGACCAAGCCAACGATCTCTGGCAGAAACCTGGCTTGGCACAGGCTCATGTCAGAACACCTGTCCCGATCTCTACACGGGACTTTCTGAAACAAGGGGACCCTGATATAGTGCGCTAGATAGTAGGATACTTACTATAAGGACCCCAATATAAGATGCCCGTAATTTTCGGAAACCCACACAAGTGAATGACGGACTACACTACACAGTTGCAGTGCCGGGTAGCGGCCGAGCAAACAAGCACCTCCTGATCGAATCTTATGAACTGGAGCCATCGCATTTTCATTGCTATACAGCATGGCAGCATGGCTGCGATCGCCTGTACGGATGGGAATGACAATTACCTCCCTTTCAGACACCAATTTAGCCTGATTCATCAAATGCCGATTCATCAGACGGTGAGGAAGTGGCTTGCAACATGACCAGCCCAACTCCAAGGAACAGTCAAGGGGTCAGTCAGAGGGCGCAGGTGTCGTGCGCTGTGTATGATTCCACTTTCGCCCTCCAACAGCCATTCCAACACCCTAATAGCAACTCACCGAAAGGCTTCGCGGCTGAGCGGTTGTGGATGCTCCACAGAACCACTTGTCCGATTTTCCTAATACCACTTCGACTTTCACAGACCAGGCACAGGTTGAACAGGAAGTTTTCGGTAAAACCGGCAGGGCCTGCGCAGGTGAGCCCATCAACACATCTGCGCACTGAAGCGAAGAGTTCTTGGCTGAGGATGACCCGCTTGGCTTAACTGATCAACTTGGCCTCACACTCTTCCGAGGAAAAGGCAACGCTTCAAGCTACAATGAATCTGAAAAATGAAAGCACTCCATGCAAAATACGAAGTCATAGCTCGAAGAACTGTATGTACATCTAGCTACCATGTCCAATCGCTTGCGACGTGCCTGCACACTCGATGCGGAACAGAGATGTGATCTCTGCACTGGCCCCGCTCCAACTCAAGCCTGTTGCCAGTGCTACTGAGAAGCCGCGGATTCATGGAGTACATGCAGTTTGCATCAAGGTCCTTTGGAACGTGAGGGACACGGTCATCACAAGTTCATGAGCTTCCCTAGAATGCCTTCCTCTGATGAGGTGAGCTGTAGCCGGTGTTCAGCGGTCGGCCGCTGCACGCATCCCGTTTCAGGTGCAAGATGCTGCGGGGATCGCCTTCAATCTAACGGTTGATGTTGGCTGCACCAAGTTCCCTGCCTGAGCTCAGCATCGCTGGGACAGTGGGGAAGACGGCCATGATCACGGAAATCGACTGGACATAAACGAGAAGCAGGTAGCCAATGCCGCCGAAACCTTCCAGCATCACGCGGAGTCTGGACACAGCTTGCTGCAGCAATGGCCGCATTTGGCTTCTTGACGTGCTCCTCACGAGTCTCGTGTCGTGGCAGAAGTGCGGCATATTGCGGGATCGATCAAGGGCAGGTCTGTTAAACCCATATAGGTCCCTCGACGCACTGGCCTTGTGTCGTCTTTCCCCATTTTCCAACGTCATCCTGCGACACCTCGATACGGAGAGAGAGGATTCAGGAGATGTGGTGTAGCAAGGTGTAACTTGACTTCTGCTGTCCAAAGCCGAATACGGCAGTCTCAAGATGTGCTGCATCTTCGGTACTGTACTGATTTATCCTGAAGATGCCGCAGTCTTTGACGTCGTCTCACCTCAGAACAAGCCCTTGTCACCTGCACCCTGTAGGGGCCCTGATGCATGCCTTGTACAAGACAAAGATGGCGGCCGGCGACAGTAGAAGCCTACAGCAGAGCAAAAGTGGTCATCGACGTCAACGGAGGTGACGGGTTCAAAGCAGATGCCATGGAGCTCTACAGAGTGTCGAAAAGCAATGCTGTCAAAGAACAAGCGGAGACTGCTAGGGTCCCGTAAAACCTAGAGGACCTAGGTTTTGTCGGCTGTGCCGATATGGGTCCGGAATTATTTGAGGAATTTTTTTGTTTTATTTGGGGAATTTTTTTTGTTTTTAGCTTTTGCTTGGGAAAGGGGGGGCAGGGAGGGAGGGAGGGAGGGGGGAGGGGAGGGAGGGAGGGAGGGAGGGGTGGAAGGGGGAGGGAGGACAGGGAGGGAGAGGGAGAAGGAGAGGGAGAGGGAGAGGGAGAGGGGAGATGGGAGAGGGGAGAGGGGAGAGGGAAGAGGGAAGAGGGAGAGGGAGAGGCAGAGGGAGAGGCGGCGAGGGCGAGGGCGAGGGAGAGGGAAAGAGGAAGAGGGAGAGCGAGAGAAAGGGAGGAAATGGGGGGAAAGGAAAGCAGGGAGGAAGGGAAGAAGAAGGCAAGGGCGCCAAAAAAGAAGAAGGCAAAAACGCGAGCAAACGAACAAACAAGCAAGCAACCAAGAACTCGAGGAAACAAAGGGAAGAAATATATAAGGAAAGTCAATAAGCACAAAGCAGCAGCAACACAAGGAATAACGGCAAACAGAATAGATATGTAGATGTGCCTGTGTGTATGCGTGTATATACCTCTACTCCGGTCAGACACCTGAAAGGTGAGCCGGCACTTACAAGGAATAGCGGATTAAAAAACAGATATGTATATGTGCATATGTGTATGCATCTATACTCCTCTACTCCGGTCAAGTACTTGAAATTCCAGTCAGATACCTGCAAGGTGAGCCGGCGCGCACAAGGAATAGCGTCTTTTCGACAGATATGTATATGTGCATCCGCCTGGTTAGAAATGGTCTTTGAGATTGATCATGGTCAAAAAGAAATGAATTTGCTTAATGCACCACTCAACAACGAGGTCATGGGGTAGCGGCTCCAGTTATTGCACTGCCAAGCAGCACCGCTGATGCTCATGATGCGCGTGTCTTGTCCGCCCCCAAACCTGGTGATGCTGGTCCTAAAACCCAAACCGCCTGGTCCGTCTCGTTCTCCCACAGCCGAAATCTTGAGCCAGTGAGTGTTTATGAGAGGGTCTAGTGAAGAGGGACATGCGATATGTGATAAGTGCGCACCTGTGCACAATCAAGTGTGACTCCAAGCCTATTGAAATCTTGCCGCACACGAAGCCATGGAAATCCACCCGGACGAGGTGCGGTTCAACCGCACAAAACATGTAATGCTCAAAAAAATCAACTTTTCCAACCCTTGCAACGCACGAAACACTGCTATGCTCAAAAAATTCCAAACTTTTAAGGACTCTGCCCCCGGCCTGGCCATAGATGCCAGAATTTTGGGATTTTTTGAGCAGTACAGTGTTTCGTGAGTTTCAGGGCTGGAAATTTTGGAAGTTTTTTGAGCATCACAGTGTTTTCTGATGTCCAGGACAGGATATATTGCATCACAAGATAATTGTGTGCTTTCAACCGTTGTCAAGGACTGGAAGTAATGATTTATGTGTCTTCTGGAACAACAACGGTTTTCATTGCTCTTGTTAGGTAAGTATGAAAAAGGCCTAGTCGTTGCATAGTTTATTTCATATATGTTTTCGTTGGTTGGTAGATCTATGGCACCATCAGCACCGGCTCCAGTACCTGAGCTTTCTCGAAAATGGTTTTGGCCATTCTTCGGCAAGCTGCACCGCCTACAGATCCATCACTGTAGCAGCGCAAGCCTATCTAGAACTTAATTCATTTCATGTTGAAGACTGTGGGAAACTGTTTGCATCTTGCTATCATCAGAAACAATGGAGACTTCCTATTCGGTTTCCTATGAGACATCCTCATACCTATCAAGCAAGAGACATGAAGATTCCTGCTAACCCAGAAGAGAATTCTACGATGTCACCTGTAGTCTTTGAAGAC
This sequence comes from Symbiodinium sp. CCMP2592, assembly GCA_905221615.1. Lineage (NCBI taxonomy): Eukaryota > Dinophyceae > Suessiales > Symbiodiniaceae > Symbiodinium > Symbiodinium sp. CCMP2592. The sequence goes on along the minus strand of CAJNDT010003935.1, from coordinate 468,385 downwards.
TGAAGAGAGCTCTTTTTCATGTTGTGATACGAACTATGACAGCGTTTAAACCACAGTCACATACAGAAGGACCGGTATCGCTTTGTCAGGATGTGAGGGAGGTGTAGAAACCGATACAAGTCTTATGCCTCTTGCCCGTTTAATAAAAGATACCAGTAAGCAAGCTTCTCTTTGTTTCTTGATCACATCTGGGGAGTGTCGCTTGAAGATTGAAGAGAGCTACTTTTTCCGCTACGTTCTATGACAGCAATTAGAGAAACAGCCATGGACATAGCGATCGGCATCTTCTGCGGGTATAGGACAGCATCATTAATAAGAGTTAACCGAATGAAAACTCATGGCCCTCCATGGAGTGCCATTTTACTTTGTTTTACAAGGTTAAGGAGCCCCTGCCTTGTGATTGATACGTATCAATGCAGCCAGTCGTAATTAGTCCTGCTCCATGTTTGGAAGGTTGCAAGAGCTCTCTTACTTATTGCTGCAGACGAGCCTTCTTGTGCGCCCGCATATGCACATGAACTTTCCAACTCCAGGGGGGCTTTCCCATTTTTTATGAGGCAAAGAACAACTATTGGAGTATTGCTTCAAAAATAAATGCGCCCGTATATTCGACTTCCTCCGTGTATAACGGACAGGACATGAAAGGAGCTCTTTGTGTTTCGTAACTCATAAATCAAATGCTAGAGCTATGAGGCCGCATCAGAATCGGACGCTCACGAGCAGCGGGAAAGAGATGGCCCACGCACACAGACGTTCTCGTAAGAAAGACAATAGTATTTTTATTATTAGAGGAATGTCGTTAAATAACACACCATAAAACGCAAAAAACACGAGGTTTTTTAGTACTACCTGAACAAAAATAGCACGCCCTCCAGCATTTCAGCTTCTCCAACATATAAACTACCATAAATCTGCTGCCGAGATTCGGCGCCAGACTTTTACACATATCAAACCCGCGACTTGTAGCAGTACTGTTTGCATGCATATGGAGTAAGGCACAATTGTATCGGAATTTACGGTGTTTTCGGCATATATGAGTAGTCGACCAATGTAGAGAAGCAACCTGTGGAATTGTGTGGAAGAGGCGGATGTAGATCTTGGGGGGGGGGGTGACCATATATATATATATATATATATATACTCTATATTTAATTTATATATTGACATACTACCGACCCTCCTTTCTTCCTTCTTTCTTTTCGTCCTTGCTTCCTTCATTCCTTCCTTTCCTCCCTTCTTGCTTTGTTTCTTTCTTTTCTTCCTTCGATCCTTTTTCCTTGCTTCCTTTCCTTCCTTCCTTCCTTCCTTCCTTGTGTCCTTGCCTTCTTGTGAAGAAGTCAGGAGGCCAGGCCAGGTCGAGAAGCCAGGAAGCCAATTAGTGTTGACGCAAAAAAGGCCAACAAGACAGCAAACCAGGAAGGAAATCCCATAAACCAACAAGCCAAAAGACGACAACAAACCAGCAAGGAAAGCCAAAAAGCCGAGAAGCAGAAAGCAAAAGCAAAAAGCAAAACCAATAAAAAGCAAAGGCAGAAAACAACAGGCCAACGCCCAAAAGCCGAATAAGCAAAAGCGAAAAACAAAAAAAAATCCCAAAAAAAACAAAATAAATTCTTGAGTTTCAGGGCTGGAAATTTCGGAAGTTTTTTGAGCATCACAGTGTTTTCTGATGTCCAGGACAGGATATATTGCATCACAAGATAATTGTGTGCTTTCAACCGTTGTCAAGGACTGGAAGTAATGATTTATGTGTCTTCTGGAACAACAACGGTTTTCATTGCTCTTGTTAGGTAAGTATGAAAAAGGCCTAGTCGTTGCATAGTTTATTTCATATATGTTTTCGTTGGTTGGTAGATCTATGGCACCAGCAGCACTGGCTCCAGTACCTGAGCTTTCTCGAAAATGGTTTTGGCCATTCTTCGGCAAGCTGCACCGCCTACAGATCCATCACTGTAGCAGCGCAAGCCTATCTAGAACTTAATTCATTTCATGTTGAAGACTGTGGGAAACTGTTTGCATCTTGCTATCATCAGAAACAATGGAGACTTCCTATTCGGTTTCCTATGAGACATCCTCATACCTATCAAGCAAGAGACATGAAGATTCCTGCTAACCCAGAAGAGAATTCTACGATGTCACCTGTACAGTAGTCTTTGAAGACTGAAGAGAGCTCTTTTTCATGTTGTGATACGAACTATGACAGCGTTTAAATCACAGTCACATACAGAAGGACCGGTATCGCTTTGTCAGGATGTGAGGGAGGTGTAGAAACCGATACAAGTCTTATGCCTCTTGCCCGTTTAATAAAAGATACCAGTAAGCAAGCTTCTCTTTGTTTCTTGATCACATCTGGGGAGTGTCGCTTGAAGATTGAAGAGAGCTACTTTTTCCGCTACGTTCTATGACAGCAATTAGAGAAACAGCCATGGACATAGCGATCGGCATCTTCTGCGGGGTATAGGACAGCATCATTAATAAGAGTTAACCGAATGAAAACTCATGGCCCTCCATGAAGTGCCATTTTACTTTGTTTTACAAGGTTAAGGAGCCCCTGCCTTGTGATTGATACGTATCAATGCAGCCAGTCGTAGTTAGTCCTGCTCCATGTTTGGAAGGTTGCAAGAGCTCTCTTACTTATTGCTGCAGACGAGCCTTCTTGTGCGCCCGCATATGCACATGAACTTTCCAACTCCAGGGGGGCTTTCCCATTTTTTATGAGGCAAAGAACAACTATTGGAGTATTGCTTCAAAAATAAATGCGCCCGTATCTTCGACTTCCTCCGTGTATAACGGACAGGACATGAAAGGAGCTCTTTGTGTTTCGTAACTCATAAATCAAATGCTAGAGCTATGAGGCCGCATCAGAATCGGACGCTCACGAGCAGCGGGAAAGAGATGGCCCACGCACACAGACGTTCTCGTAAGAAAGACAATAGTATTTTTATTATTAGAGGAATGTCGTTAAATAACACACCATAAAACGCAAAAAACACGAGGTTTTTTAGTACTACCTGAACAAAAATAGCACGCCCTCCAGCATTTCAGCTTCTCCAACATATAAACTACCATAAATCTGCTGCCGAAATTCGGCGCCAGACTTTTACACATATCAAACCCGCGACTTGTAGCAGTACTGTTTGCATGCACATGGAGTAAAGCACAATTGTATCGGAATTTACGGTGTTTTCGGCATATATGAGTAGTCGACCAATGTAGAGAAGCAACCTGTGGAATTGTGTGGAAGAGGCGGATGTAGATCTTGGGGGGGGGTGACCATATATATATATATATATATATATACTCTATATTTAATTTATATACTGACATACTACCGACCCTCCTTTCTTCCTTCTTTCTTTTCGTCCTTGCTTCCTTCATTCCTTCCTTTCCTCCCTTCTTGCTTTGTTTCTTTCTTTTCTTCCTTCGATCCTTTTTCCTTGCTTCCTTTCCTTCCTTCCTTCCTTCCTTCCTTGTGTCCTTGCCTTCTTGTGAAGAAGTCAGGAGGCCAGGCCAGGTCGAGAAGCCAGGAAGCCAATTAGTGTTGACGCAAAAAAGGCCAACAAGACAGCAAACCAGGAAGGAGATCCCATAAACCAACAAGCCAAAAGACGACAACAAACCAGCAAGGAAAGCCAAAAAGCCGAGAAGCAGAAAGCAAAAGCAAAAAGCAAAACCAATAAAAAGCAAAGGCAGAAAACAACAGGCCAACGCCCAAAAGCCGAATAAGCAAAAGCGAAAAACAAAAAAAAATCCCCAAAAAAAACAAAATAAATTCCTCAAATAATTAGGATTCCCGATTCTGAACGACAAGCCACGGGATGATGAGGAACAGGGGATGCTTCTCCATCTCGCCGCATTTGTGGCAGGTGCCTGACATGGTGGTGGGATTTTGGCATTCTCACGACATTTTCAGCACATGGTAGGGGACACCGTACTTTTCAGCGAATTCGGGCGGGTGAGGGGAACTGGCCTAATTGAGCAAATCCGGTTCGCACATCGTTGGAGAGCAATTCTCAGCAGCGTACTGCTGTAGTAACATCTTCCAGAATGTAAGCTCAAGTGCAGGACATGTATGCAGATGGAAGGCCCTCGGCGTGTGCTACGGCTGTGTTTTGCATGATGGTCTTGAGAATTGCGGTAAGCCTTTAGCGGACGTCTGGCCCCAAGCATGTTGCTGTGTAGATGCTTTCGGCACAGCTCCTTCAGTCCCCAGATTCTTCCTCTTTCAACCAGGCCCAACATGCGTCTCTGGCCTGCTTGCTTGTAGAAGCCTGCTGCACAGGCTCCGCAAGCAGCTCCCTGCAAGCCTCAAGAGAGTGCAAAGAAAACATCACTTGTGCATCGTCATTAAATAGCTCGGCACACTTGCTGTGTTTGCACGCACTCAGTAAGGGATCAAGAGCCCTGAACTTGAAAGCTTGGTGCCTTCTCCGCAGTTCGAGGCCATGCCGCCCGGGCAGGAGGGCAGGTCAATGCACCTCAGGTCGACAAACGTCTTCTGTGAGCTATCCCCGAAACTTTCATCTACATCCAGCCTCTTGCCAGCGAACAACGGTCAATCCTTCTTATTCTTCTTGATACATCAAGACGTCAAGTGGCTCACAGCACGTTGACATGCAAAACAAGCCATCCAGCACCGTGACCGTGACCCAAGAAAGCAGACGTTTGAACGAGCCGTCCCAAAGTGACAAAAGCCTCCTGTGGCCAAAAGTTCGCGCGAGCCATTACAGCAACCGGCCGTCTCCTTGAACTCTGGGCTGAGCCAGAATCCCATCTAATTTGATTAAACATAACCTGTTGTAAACGAATCAAAGGCTCTTGAAGACCCACAACGGCTCGTTCCACTCCACGAAGTAGCCTTCCTGCCGAAGTCGGGGAGCCAAACTGGTCAAATCCACCATCGGGAAATCAAACCTTCGATTCTACGAGATTCTTCGTTGAGGACCTCTCGTGAGCTGATCACGGACTCCTGGAAAAACACGATGCAGATTGTGCTGCCTGAACTCTCCGTCGTGCAGTGGTGTTGACGTGCTGCTGTTCTGCTGACCCCGAACAGATACATTGCTTTCATTGCCTGATGTCCCAACCGTTGGGCCCGGTGTGTTTGCAGGTGAAAGTCTTGCATTGCGGTCCCGACTTTCTAGACATTGCCTGTGGGAGACTCGGGGAACTGCAACAACCGAGATGGTGGTAGCTCTGTGGAACAGTCAAGCTGATTTAGTGAGAGCCATGGGTTGCAGAGCATTTCACGACAGGAACTGGCGGCTTCACATCATCGTAACTGGCCATCAGCATCGTTGCGACAGGGCAAACCGCAGATCATTCGAGCAGAACTTCCCAGACAAGAATACCTCGCAAGTCCGCTCAGAGCCGTCAGACAAGGGCCGTTGCAATCTTACAGCTCATCGTCTCGTTCCAGTCACTTCCGGTTCTAAAAAGAAACCCAGCGCCGTGCAGAAAGGCGTAGGCTACGCGGATGGAGAAGATGCTACAACCTCCTGCATGCTCAGATACTTCCATGTCCTGCGGCACAGGATAGCTGAACGCAGTGGAGTTCTGAATCTCCTGGCAAATCAATTCAATCACCGTGGCAAAAACCTGCGCAACATGGAAACCCCTCACGCACCCCTGCCAGTCCCTTTCACGAGAACCTTGTATAGCACCATCAACAACCAGCATTCCACGATCCCTACTGCGAAAGCCTATCACGGAGTCCCTACCTTTAAGAGTCAACATTTCAAGAAGAACGACATCGTGACTTTCAACGAGGCTTGCGCAGGGTAGGACCTTCACCCTATATCACACTTACCCCATCAGCTTTAGCCATCTCCGACCTCATCTGAACAAGGGAGGAACCTTAGCTGTTCTCACGACGCCATCTTGCAAGTCGAAGTCAGCAGCGGAGCTCCCCACGCTAGCCACTATTTCACAGCCCTAACATCCCTAACTCACTGCATGGGCAGCTGCCGCAGTCATGCAAGGATATACGTCCGGGAGGTTCCAGAGGACTTTGTGACTGGGTCTTCTCTCGCGTCTCCTATAGGACAGGCTTCGTTTGATTTCATCGTGTCTTGATTTGTTTGGTGCACCGTTGCTCTCCAAGTTGAAGCCTCGACTAGACTACGTTCTGCTAGCCTTCGAAGATGTTCGGAACTCACTACCTTGACACATTCTTGGGATGCAGATGGTTTGGCATCTTATTCCAAATCTTTGGGAATCTCGCCTAGATCTGCAAAACGTCCCCTGCCAACAGCGGAAAGTGCGAGGACTCCTGGGAAGGACGTTTGCAGCATCCAAAGTTGAAACGCTTCAAAGTCATTCTCAACTTCCGACAAACCTCACCGCATCTGCAGAACCCTGAAGCCCAGAGGCTGTTCATCGGAGCCCTCCGGACACTCCATGCCTTCCCAGGCTTCCAAGGAGGCACTTCTGTTTGTCCCAGGCCGTTTGATTACACAGCTCTCTCCAATCTCGAAGCTTGTGCGCAACTTTCTGCAGCCGAGACCAGTCGGCTGTGACTGCAACGGCCTTCCGGGCATGGCAGGCATCGCTGTCCGATGCTGGAAGCTGGGACATACAGCGATGTATCCTTGGATTCAACAAACCCAATGCATCTGATACGCGGCCAGGTAGGGTTCTCGGGCAGGTTGCACTTCCCGAACAACGTTTCTACTGGTAGCTAGCCGCTAGCCAGGTAGCAAGTCCAGGGGCATGTTCAAGCCTTTTCAGTTGGAGGGTTGCAGGGAGCAGAGCTTCACAGATTGCACTGACGAGGATCACATTGGCACTCCGGTCGAAGCGCCCCGCCGTCGTCAAAGTCGTGGCATGGGCGATAGGTGCCCGCGGGGCAGATGCAGGCTTCCTGGAAGAAAACTTGCCCATGCAGAAAAGGAGTCTCGACGAAACAAAATCCGATGCATCAGCATCCAACAGGCCGTGCTTTGTCTAGGTCGGAAACAGAAACGATTTACAGAGGTCAGGGATTGGCCTAACGACAAATTCTGGAGACCCGAACGAAAGACAGCTCGATGATTTATTTGGCTGCAAGTAGCAGAATCGCCAACACTTTCCTGGTCCGGGATGTGCACTCCACTGCCGCATGGTTTGGTCCAAACCAAAGCAGCAATCCGGTCCTGCGAAGTGGAGCCAACAGTCGCCGTTGTCTGTGGCTCCTCTGGCGTGGCATTTCAGGTCCGTCTCGATGCACCGGAACAACTGAAGAAATCGAGCTATCGTTGTGGGGTACGATGTGAATGCCAAAACTGCAGAGTCCGAGAAACAAAGGAGCAGTGAATCGGTGCTTTTTCTTGAGCGAGAAGAGGACGCAGGATCTCCAACACTCTAGGGCCCGGGCAAGGCAGCTGAGGCAGCTTGTCTGGGATATGTTGGGCTGGTAGGTGCCTCTGCGGCATCGGGCACACCGAGTACCTCAAGAGCACTGTCGAAGCCCCGAGCAATGCAACCCCATCTTCACTGGAAGCTCTCGCATGGGGCATCAACCTCGGACATGTGGCTACAGCACCGAGAAGCCTGTAGGCAAACTGTAGGTTCCGGCTTCGCACTCTGCGCCTCAGTGAGAGCTACGATAAGACACTGCACTGCTGCGGGTCCCAGTCAACCCGACATTGGTGGCAATCTCAGACTACATGACTGCAGTAGGTGCAGCCCCGATGACGACACTCCCTTATCGGCTCCTTCTGCCTTCGAAGCAGTGGCGGAGTCTGCGATGCTTGGATTTCGACGTCTTCCAAAGATTCGAAGTCACAGAACGTAGTTGTTACCGAACTTCTGACTTCAATGAGATGAGCAGCTCAAGAGGTCACTGCAGTCAGACTTTGCAGCCAACACTCATGCAACGGTTTCGTCCCTCGAAGACTTGTTCAATTGGACACCGGAGGCCCAAACGGCAGCAGAAGACCCGGGTAAGTTCCATGTGGAAGCTCGGATCTGTAACTAGATACAGGAGATGGAGGAAGGACCGACTTTGTTCGGATTGATCCTTCAGACAGAAAGAAAGGAAAATCAGAGTTAAGTGAGCAGGAAAGACGGAGCTTTGCCAAAACGGCAAACAAATCAATCAGGATCTTTCCATGCAGCCGCTTCGACATGATACAAGTGAGGACCCAACCTGAACAGCCTGAAGAAGTCTTGGTTCCCCAAGACTAAATGAACCGCGGAAGGTCCAGGCCAGGCTGGGCCTGTCTCCGATGGGAGTGCTGGCAAGCGACAGGCTGTCTGTGCACCCCGGTCTTGAGCTGCTCCTTGGGGGCCTGAGGGTCGTGGCGGATGGGCAAGGATTGTCTTGGCAACCTGCTCAAGAAAGATTATAGATACCGTGGATATGTGCTTTGCAATGCTTTGCAAATTGAGCTTGGCTCTTTGTTGAGGAACTTGAGC
>CAJNDT010003935.1:407488-454988 GCA_905221615.1 Symbiodinium sp. CCMP2592 | reverse complement strand
TTGTTCATTTTTTGGTCGGCCCAGTGGCTCTCCTACTCCTACCTGCCCTAAGATTCGCACTGACATGACAGGTCTGGTGTTGTGGCTGTGGATGTGGATGCTGCTGTTGAAGTTATTATCAACGATGTTGTTGTCCTTGTCGCTGTCGCTGTGCATATCGTTGTCGCTGTCGGTGGTGCTGTTGTCATTGGTGGTGGTGGTGGTGGTGGTGGTGGTGGTGGTGGTGGTGGTGGTGGTGGTGGTGGTGGTGGTGGTGGTGGTGGCGGTGGTGGCGGTGGTGGTGCTGCTGGTCGGTGTAGGTGTAGGTGGGGGTGGCGATAGGTGTCGGTTCAGGTCAAGGCTTAGGATGGTTGTTTCAGTCTACGACGCAGCGCCGGCAGCAGGCTAGGCGGCCGTCGTGGCAGCATTGCCGGTGGCGAGGGGACTGGCACCTCCAAGCTGAAACCGTCCCTCCGAGATATGTTCCTCTCTAAGACTCTAAGCACATCTTCGCCAAATCTTACCGTCCCAAGCTGGCCCGTCCCAAGCCCGCCCTTAAATATGCACCTCCACGCCTAAGGTGCTCTGTAAGAAAACTTTAATTTACACGAACGCATCTGCAGAGTGTGGCACAGCAGTATAATCATAAACCGGAACTTTCATGGAAGTCTTGTTTTGGAACCTTTGTTCGAATCTTAAAGCCGTCAAGATCCTTAACGAACCCTTTTATACCGTGATTGCCCAACCCTTATAGAATCCTAAAGAATCTCGAAGGGCCCAGGCCCATGTAGAACTCTTTTCATCAAAGCCTGGTAGACCTCAAAGACCTTCAGAGAACCATTTCGGGTAATTGTGCAAACCCTGCCAGCATCTGCTGCCAATCTTTGCGGCATTGCGGGAGCAGTTCCCAAGCCGGCGGCGAGCGGCAAGGCTTGCTGAGCAGTAGTTGTTGCTGTCGTTGTTGTCGTTGTTGCTGTTGCAGTTGCAGTTGCAGTTGCAGTTGCAGTTGTAGTTGTAGTTGTTGTTGTTTTGGTTTAACACAGCCTGATAAGATTTCAAGAACGATTGGAGCAAGCCCGGTACGAGTATGCGGGTGGCCTCTCCATCGTCGCTGGCAGTGTCAACAGGCTTGCACTTTTGAACTCTGCATATGCAAGAGTGACAAAGCGCAAGATTGTTGTCGGGCTTCAGGCCGTAGTGTTTTACACAACGGTCACGAAGATCTCTTCGCGGCTTTCTCACTTTCGTGAACAGCTGACGGCACACTTTGCACTGTCGTCGCCGCTGATGAGCCTGGCAAAACAAGAACCGCAGCTGGGAGCTTTGCTTTCACTTCCGGTGCGGGACATGTCGAGTCGGGTATGATGCAGTTTTGCACTACCGCCAAGAGAGGAATATGCAAGTCAAGACTTTCACAGAAACCCGACAACGGTTTGGGCTTTCTTGGGAGAGCCGTCGTCACCCACCATGCGGCAGCGGAGCTCCGGCCCTCGAGCCCTCTAACTAGTAGTAGTAGTAGTAGTAGTAGTAGTAGTAGTAGTAGTAGTAGTAGTAGTAGTACTAGTACTAGTAGCAGTAGCAGTAGCAGTAGCAGTACCAGTAGTAGTAGTAGTAGTAGTAGTAGTAGTAGTAGTAGTAGTAGTAGTAGTAGAGGCGGATGAGCAAGCAGCGTGCTTGCACTTCGACGTGGATGCAAAGTGGTGTTCTGCATAGAGCCTCATGTCTGCACCGAGTTAGACAACGTCAGGCATGATTTTTTGGGAACCGAGACCCTCTCCTGCCAGTGGCAGCTCGGAGATATGATGTCTGCACGACAGATAGATCGTATATACATTACATGCTGGTAGATGTGCTTTACGTATGTATGTATGCACGTAGGTGTGTATGCATGTAGGTGTGTAGGTGTGTGTGTGTGTCTATATATATACATATATAAAGCGAAAAGCACAACAAGACAGAAAACGAACACGACAAACAACAAGCAAAGAAAGCAACAAGAAGCGGAGCGTGCAGAAAAGACATAAAGAAATTGCAGGAAACAAAAAGCAAAGAAAGCAGCAGAAAGCAGAGTGCAAAGCAAAGGCAGAAAACAAAAAGCAACAAGTAAAAGAACAAAAACAACAAACAGCAAAAGCAACAATCACAACAAAGCAACAAGCAAGGAAAGCAGCAAGCGGCAGAAAGAGGAGCGCAAAGCAAACGCATGGAGAACGACCGCCTTTAACCGAGGCCCCCAAAGGAAAAAAATGCAAAGGAAAAAAAAAAATCAAGAAAAATAGGGTCCCCCTGTCTCTGTGTCTGTGTCTCTGTCTCTGTGTCTGTGTCTGTGTGTCTGTGCCTGTGTCTGGGTCTGTGTGTGTGGCTGTGGTGTCAGCGGTGCTTGGGGTGTCTGCGTGGCTGCATGTGTGCGCGTCTGTGTTTGTCTGCGTGTGTGTCTGTGTGCTGGTTGAATACAAAACGCAGCAATCCGTCCAAATACGCACTGTCGTTCTGCATGATGCATCTCAGCTCATCTCAACGGCATGCTTCGGTTGCCACAACACATGTCCGTCGGCTCCATCTAGCTCGCTTGTATTCAATCGTATGTCAATCTTCTGCTAACCTGGCACGCAGCAACCCTTCGCATCTTCTCCTAGATGTGTCCAAGTCACCAAGTGTTCGCCCCAACACCACCTCCTCCAGTAGCCAATCCATGTCAGGCTTGTAGATGGCCCTCAAAGTGTTGCGGAAGTTTGGGGATCATGTTTCATGAGATGTTCTGCCGGGAATGGGAGGCGGCCGATGCGGCAGAATTTTGTGCTCTGATTTCAGGTGCCCTGCAGTCAGTATGCACTTCAAACACCAGATGATCCCTCGTTCTTCTCTCGCGCACAGACACTCATGGCTTCACACGCTCTGCAGGCAGTGCACTGAGGCTCCATGGTCTCAGCTTTGGCTTCCTGATCTTTCTTGCCCATGCACAAAAGCCCCTGTAGCTGGAATGGTCATGACCGTCGTTGCAGCATTAACAGAACGTTAACGCAGGTCAGGACGGTGTTCTTGGATTTTAAAGCTATCCAAACGAAGTCAACCGCCATGCTCTCGAAGTCCGGGTCAACCCCATGTGCTCACATTCCTGGCACAGTCACATATCGCCCAGCATGGACAGGACGGCTGGGGCTGCAGTTCCTCGGAAGAAATTCTCATCTGGCTTAAAGTGGTTCCATGCATCAAAGTACATCCACGCACTTTTGCTAAGCTGATGGACCACTGGTCGTTACAGATTCCGTGAGCTTCGCGTCTCGTGCAAAAGGGCTATGTGCAGCATTGAAAGCGGATCTACTCATCAGCGTTCGAAGATTGGGAGGTAGTTTCGGTTCTGCAGGGCGTTACGAACTCCCTGGGCCTGAGCTTAAAGCCTTCGCTTCACGAGCCGACAGGGCCTCTGCTTCTACGGCTAGGGCAGGCTTACCGCACAGTTGGGCCAAGCTTCCCAGCTGCTTATGCACATATGACAGCAGGGGGACGTCGTTCACGTCGGTGGTGAACTTCCTTCGATTTCTATCGGAAGAATCGACCCCAAGAAAAAGAGGGTCTCGACCGTGGCATGCTAGTACTTTCTGATGCACAGGGACGACATGAACCTTTGCTGTCCTCACCCAAACAGTGTACGTGGAGATAAAGCCCGGAACCCTTACCCTTCCAAGAACTGCTTGATTCATTGGAAAAAAGATTGTGCAAAGATGCAGGCACAAGCTTCCGTGAATCAGACCGACAACACTCGCAACAGCCACAGCATGTGCTGAATAAGAGTCACCACCCGAGATCAGATGCGCAGAAGCTTGAAGTCTGAGCCAGCTTTGTCTTAAGTATTGAACAACATCCTTCCAGCCACAGAGTTGTATAATGACTATGGTGCCACAGGACGAACCTTCACGCAGTGAATGTGTGCGGCATGCTAGCCGAGGCATTGTACGTAACATGAAGCTAGAACTTGAACCCAGGTTCCCAATCGCGTATTCGTCTTCTCTGTACGGGAGGAAGATCACCTTTACTGCCCCGTCCGCCTTGAAGGTGATGTCAGGTGACCACCTGGGCGCATGCTACCATATGCAATGTCCAGGGTGAAGCTTGTCTGCCTTTCCAAGCTCTCGAGTGCTTAGTGCTCAGCACTTGACCGCTTAGTGCTTTGATCGCCGTCGCCGTGCCCTCACACCAATTTCGTGCTTGTTCGTGTTCCGTATTTGTGCACAGTGCCTCCCCGCAAGCTTTTATGTTTTGCATTGTCATCATCGACGCTGCGTGAAAGCCATCTACAATTGTGCAGCATCCTCTGTCATCACCCCCGGAAAGCTTGCTCAGGCAGTTTGCAGACTTCCTGTGCATAACATCTGCACGGCACAAGTACTGACAAGTAGAGTGGATCTGCACGCGCAACGCCGTAGCAAAGGGAATTGATTGATGCTCGTGCCGGCACTTGGAAAACCCACAAGCCAAGAAAAAAATGGTGGATTCCAACCAGGCACCAGTACGAAAAGGTTCTGTGCTGCTTCGGCATAGACGTGTAGTCGCCATACGCGATCGTGTTTGCAATGGACATGGCGATGTTGTAGACAGCAGCCTTCTGCCGTGATGGGTTGTAGGACCTGACAAGTCGTTGGATGTTCTTGGATGTCACGGAACGGACTAGAGACATCAGGCTGGGCAGCAACAAGCTAACATCCCAGCTGCCAGAACGAGTTCGTGATCATGGGTGCGCAAGTCATTGGCGCATCCCGGCAAGCTGGTGACATCCACCACTTCTCCTCCAACGTGCACGCATGAGGCTTGCTGAGTATGGGAACAAAATTCATCCTCTGCCGGCCTCAGGCCCCCTCCCCCCCCTCGCAAAGTTTCGGAACTGTCCCATCCCCTGCTCGCAATTTCGCGGCCTGGTAGCAGATCCACTTCCTCTGCCCGTTGACAGTGACTATGGCATCCTCATCGCCTGTGAATCTGATATAGTCGTCCATGACTCCATCGGATGCCACGGTTGGGTGACTGCAGTCGTCAAAAGCCGAAGGATCGGTAAAGACCGACATCTGGGAGAAGTAGTTCTGATAGTTGCCCCAACTCACATTGAGGTCCTTGTAGAACTCAAGTGACTTACCCGAGTCTGTGTAGTATGGCTCATAAGTCTTCGGGAAGATGTACATGCCGTCTGTCCCTGAATAGTCCAACGCCTTCACTCGGTCAAGGGCCTTGTCCGGATTCGCTGCATTGAAGCCTGCATTGCCACAAGTATGACACAGCTTCAAAGATTTTCGAAATCCGATCTTGTTGCATCAAGATTCAAAAGGCTGACAAATTACAATGGGTAGCTTGCGGCGAACGCAGTCAGCGCGTAATCCCACAGCTCTTGGGCAACGTGCACTGTCGGGTCGTTGGCAGCGAGCTCGAAGGCATTCGGAGAGCCGGATCCGAATGGCCCCAGCTTCGTGTTGAAGCCAATGATCTCCTGTTTTGGGCATTGGGCATAAAAGAGGGAGGGCGAATCCGAGCTGAATGTAACCGAAGCTCCTCAACAAGAATCGAAGCCACCGTATTGTAGATAATGGCGGATTCCCAGTTCGGATTGGTGAAGCCAATAGGCACCGTATAGCCGTCCTGCACGCATCGGTTCTCATGTCGGGCAGGTGGGCATGCAGGCGGGCGGGCTTGGTGCGTGCCCCTGCATACGGGGCTGCACGGGATACGGCTCAAAAGCACTGCTACCGAGTTGCAATAGTGACGTTCTTGCGCTCTGCAACGGGGACGTACCCCTCGGTCGTTTCCGGAAGGCAGGCCGAGCCTGCAGCGCAGTCGATCAGTGAATAGAATCGTCAGCTTCAAGGCCGAACAACCGCTACACGAAGCACACAATCAAGAACCACTTTGCTTTTGTCTCATAGGCCAAAAAAGAAACCAGGACATCTCGCTTTGCTTGTCGGACGACGACGACCACAAAACCAAAAGCAACAACACCAGCGGACCAGCAGCAGTAGCAGCAGCCACCACAACAACATCGGCATCAGCAACGGCAGCGGCAACCACAATGATAATGGCAGTAGCGATTGTCTGCTGAAATACTGGTTACGTTTTTCAACAACATTTTTCAGTCATCCTGATAGCAATAGAGCCAGTCGCAGTAGTAATCACGGAGGTACGTCTACTACTAACTAGCAGTAGGAGTACCAGGAATATTAACCGTAGCAGGAATAGTGACAGCGACAGTGATAGCAATAGCAAGAGTAATAGTACTACCAATAGCAAGACTAATCGTAGTTGCACCAGCCATACGATCACACAGAAACGGATAAGTACTAACAGACTAGTGAAGGTCATAGTAACTAATTGCAATGGTAATAGTCATTGAAAGGGTCTTGCAACTGCTTGTCAGTGCTTTCACCGGGGTTACAGCTCGGTACTAAAGTGGGTTATAGTTGAATGCATTCGTTTTGATTCGTCTTAATGGTTGGTATACAGTGGTGTCAATGAGTTGTTCAGGGGTGTTCGCGCTGGGTACGATGTTTGGATGCAATGTTTGGACCGGGTTATAGGGTTTAAGAGTTGGTGTTGAGCGGTTTCATGAGCGTTGAAGTTGGCCACAAGGCATGTAACGATCTTTAAACTTGCAGAAAAACCTCTCAGCAAATAAAAGACTGCTTGAAACTGGCAAACTGAATGCTGGTGCTCCGACCGTTTCATTCCAGGATCACAGGAGAACAGCAAGCCGCCGGAGACCCCAGAAACTCGCTCCTTAAGGGTCCTGCGAACCAGCATGCAAACATATCTGCTATGCTGGTTACGATGGCCTCTGTAGGACAGCCTTTGGTGCGTACGAGCCTTCATCTTCGTTCGCACATCACAGTGCTGCCCGACAAAAAAACACTGATCTCACCGAGTCATACGTCACTTTATGGGGAGGACACCCAAGTTATCATAGCGGAACGAACCAAACGCTGCTTGCCTGGCACCCGTGATTCTGAGCTTCGAATCCGAGAGGCTAGCACGCCATGCAAGCAACCAGAGGCAGCGAAAACGAATCATCTTTCGGAGGACCGCCCCACCACTATCTCTGTCTTCAGTCCTACGACTTGAGACTCGAGCAATTCGGCGGCGGAGAACAGCTACAAATCTTCCGAGTTGGGGCGGTCCGGTCATGGACACAACAGGAATGAACAGATTGTTGATGCCATCTTGTCGTCAGGATGTGCTCCTGCCGGTGTCGCATGATTGTTCGCAACGTGGGCTTTGGACTTTGTGGCTGAGACGCTGGCCGGAACGGTGATAAAGCTTAGGAACCGCCAAAAGGGAAAGCCTCGAGTCTCTTAACAGCGTGAGACTCGGAAGTATTTCGGACTCTCCTCTTCTGGTATGCTTCATTGTCTGCACTGCTACTTGGACCGAGACCGAGCTTACCCAACTGCCTGCACTCTATCTTAAAGTGTTATGTAGTTCCCGTAGGGCAGCAGGCCCAGTTAGCCGAGTTCGTAGCACTAATTGCATCTTGAACAACGCTGGATTCATTCGAGCTTCAGGATCCCCGATCCCGATGCCCGTCACAGTTTTTGGAGTCGGGCTTCATCGGTTTTCACTCACAGCTAACCAGATCCAAATATTAAGCTTGCTTGTGCTTTTGGAAGGCACCGCTTTGGCTAAGATTGCAGTTTGCAAAACTGTAACGAGACTAGAGGCCACAGCAAATGCATCGGACGGATTGTTGGTTAGAAGCCAGCATGTTGCAAACCTTCGCAAAACTGCACCAAGCAAGTCGTCTAGAACCACGCTAATCGAAGTTGCTGGCCATTGGTTTCTCACGCAGGTGAAACTATGAGTGTCGTGGTGCCATGTGATGTGATCTCTAGACTTTCCGGATTCGCTACTCGGATCGGTGCAGCTTACTCCAAAAGAGACTCCAACAGCTTCTTCCCTGCATCTTCCCACCTTCAAACGATTCCTCGTCTCCTGCTGACTTACTCGTGATCTATCGCCGGCTCCGGTTCATGACACAATCGACTCAGAGAACGAACTCCTGTTCTGCACAGGCGCCTGAAGTTAGACTCAGACTCCACGGTTCATCAGAGGAGCGCTCTATCCTCACAAACATTGCCCTTGAAGCCAACCTCTACTAACTCCATTGCTAGACCGCTGCTATTGCTGTGCCAAGTTCAAGATTCAAGAACGCTTTGCCAGACCCTTCGTTAGCCAATCCAGGTTGGAGAACAAAAATGGTGGGAAAAGTTGTAGCATGGAGGCAGCGACCTCGAATTGAATCTACCGTAGCTGCAGACACCATCAGTGGTCCAGGGTGATGCACATCTTTGGCAAGGCTGATACCGACAAAAGACAAGACGAAAGCACCTGTTCCATCTGCATGAGGGAAGGCCATCTCCTAGGAGGAGAAAGGGCAAGAAGAATCGGCCTTCCAACCTTTGTCCGCAATCTGCAGGCCGCTGTGCTCGAACGCGGGGTGTTTCGTTTCGTCGGCTTCAGCTCGTTGGCTCGTTCTTCAAACTTCATGTCAATCGGCTATCTCTTCTGTTGAGAAGCCCCCTCGATTCCCGCGAAGGGGCACGAGGTTTTGGGATCCACTCGCTTCAACGAGGCATCAGAGCACGAAGGATGCGTCTAGTTGGCACTGCAGGATTCTAAGCGAGTCGATCTCCAATGCATATGTGACGATCAGGCCAAGCTGTACGAAAAGCGGGAACTGCCCCAGTAGGCATGGGAGGCACCATGCCGGAGCCTACGATGGTCACTTGTTGCTGTCATTGTTTTTGCCGGCGGAGCCATGCAACGGCACAACCTGCCACGAGGTCCACACAGCAATGCAGAATCCCTGTAACTCTGTGATACTCTGTGGCAATGCCAGACGGACGCCTGCAGCAAGCATAACCAGGGTCACCATGCCGATCCATCCATCATGGGATGCGCGCTCGAGAACCTGCGAAGCAGGATCTTCCTCACAAGATCACATGCGTTTGTGAAGTGGTTGCGAGGGCCAGGAAAAGGCGTCAAGATCACGGATATCACGGGGACATGTTGGACACTCCGTAGAACACCTGGTATCGTAGAACACCTGGAATCAGTCCCAACCGCCACGAGGACTGTGACTTGTGGGACAAGTCGTCAGGCACCCAGTGGTCCAACGCCGTAGAGTTTGTCGAGGAGTGAAAGAGTGGTTCGCGGTCTTAGAGGTTATCCGAGCCTTTGATGCGTCTGATGACGAACCCTAATAAGACGGGATGGCAGGTTTACGACCGACCCCTGTTGGTCCTTGCAATCCCATGCGCAAGCCCAAAATCTTTGAGTTTCCTGAAGCCCAAACTAAAGTTTTTGGCTGAGGTCCGTGCTATGGAGTGCAGAAGCTTTGGAAGACCTGGGTTTGAGGCAGGGCAGAGCTCTAGCGCTGCTCGCAAGTTGCTCTTCGAAGTGTTGGGGGCTAAGGCTGGTTTAGACTTTGCTTCGGGTTTCACCTACACACGAGAAATCTGCATTGCAGAAGGACTGTAGCAGGCCAACGCAAATCAGCTCCCCAAAACTTGGTGACATGTCAGGGCTTTTTTTTAGGGCTCTTGCCTACTTAGCCTTAGATATTTTTGGGTCGATGCGGCAGAAAAATCTCGGGCCGTTTGTGATGTAGGGTAGGCTTGTAAGGCTGTAACACCGGAAGCAGCGTACCTGAGATGTCCGAGCGCCCCGACGAAGGGCCCCGACGAAGGCCAGGGTTTGAACTGAAAGTCTAGGCTTGTAAGGGCAGAACCCATGGTCTGGAGAAGATTTTCCGAACTGCCGTGTTGTTGTTCGCCTGTCGGAGTTTGCCCTAGTCACGATTTCGTGCGGGCTGCTGACAACCGAGAGTTCTAATAGCCCCGCCCCCCCTCACTACCACCACCCCCGCCCCACGCCCTCAGCTACTACGACTACGACGACTACGACTACGACTATGACTACTACTAATAGTAATAAGACGACAACTACTACGGCCACTTCCACTACCGACACTGGATCTCAGAAGGGTCAGAGGGCGGGGTGGTACGTCCACCACTTCGATCGGGGAGGGTGGGGTACTCCGCTTGCGTTGAAGAGGGGGGTGGAAACCCCCCTCAGGCTGCAGCAGCGGAGACCAGCTCACGGAGAACTATGTGACAACCTCGCTGCCAGCATCCTTCTCAAGTGCTGCTCGGTTTATTACACGCCTTGCCTTCCTTGACCGGACGATCAAACTATCATGGGTCCAAAATATGAGGTGTTGTCATTGCTTCAATCGACGTGGGGCATCCAAGAACAGTTGCTACTCCGCGAAGGTGACACCTCCCTCCACCTACTTAAGTCTGAGTCTGCGACAGTTTTGCGGCTCCAGATGGATCCAAATGTCAAGCTTCTCCTTGGAAGTCTGCGTTGGGTAGATATTCGGCGACAGGCAGCAAAGCGTTGGCCCGAGAAGGGTGTCCAGGGGCTCTGCATAGTGTAAGCATCAGGTCAAGGCAGAGCACTAGAATTGACTAGGGATACTTTGTGCCCTTTCCAGAGCCCAGCCGACACCTTGGCTTGGGCATAGTTGCCGACTTTGAGGTAGGCCAGGGCGAGCGTGTGCAGACAATCTGGGCGGTGGAAACCAACCTTGCGGCGATCCACTTTATGCTGCTTTTGTTACACAGCCCTCGTCCCACCGATGTCCTTCGAAGGCAAGACTCATGCGGCTTGGCTCAAACTTTGCCACTAAGCTGCGTTGCCAGCGGGTCTACAAGCTAGGCTCTCGGGGGGATAAGTTGGGCCAGCAGCACAGAAAGAGAGTCCGTGTCTGTGTCAGAGAGCTAGAGTCTAGAGGGCCGGCACACTGGAACGGGAGTGCCGTCTCGAGGCTTTCAGCATAAGATCCCGTGTTCAGACGGAGACACAAAGAACAGCATGGCAAGAGTCGCGGAGACGGACGAGCAGAAAAACATCAAAGACACCCAGACGGAGAGGAGCAGAGAAACCCAAATATTCAAATCGAGAAGGACAACTTCTGAAGCTGGACACCTTGCATGCCTAGGCTGAAGCTGGCGGAAACCACATTACAGACAAGGGACATCGAACAGTTCGTTCAAGAGGAAAATGCCTTCTTCGATGTCGGAATACCTGCAGGGCTGCAGGGTGCAGGCGGCTGAGCTGGAAAAGCCATGGAAGCTCCACATCAGCCCCTTCGTTGCAGCATGCAATTCCCATACTTAAGATTTGTTTCCACAAGGGCCTTGACGACGAGACCAGTGCTTTTGCGTAATTGAACCTGACAGCGTCAAACAAGGTAGGAGGCTGAGTTGCTGCACCTGTGTGTGGACACATTGCATTGTAATTCACAGCACATTCTTGGCTGAATTCGAGCATGGATGCTTGGTCCCACAGTATGCACTGGGAACATAGACGTAATCATCCTTGGGCATGGATTCTCGGCCCCAAGGCGTTACAGCACAAAATGCAGGCATCAAAGGCAGCGAAGGAATCCCCGGCCAAATGCATTCTCAGAAAAAACGCAGAAAACTCGAGTCGTGAAATGTCGTGGACCTGGCAGACGCAAAACCGAAACCTGTAAAAGCAAGCAAAACCAACGTGAGGATGAAAGCGAAGCCCACACAAGAAGCAAACAACATGTCAAACTCGTGCGGACAACCTGCAGTGCAGAGCACAACTAGGAAGCAACGAAACGAAATGAAAAGACACTCAAAAAAATGGTCGGTAGACAGGTCACAACCAACCGTCAAACACTTGAGGACCGAAGTACGCCGAGTCACCAAACCACCATAAAGCTCTGAAAGCGCTCTCGGGCTTCGAAGACATTAACATGAGGGGCATAGAGTTACTAAAGGATCCCCTTCGTTGGCAGCCAGAAATACGGCTTAGCTGCTGAATGTTGGAATGCTGTTACACTGACGGCCACTGTCTACTTCCAACGACAATCTCCATATCCTGTAACGAAACACCGCCACTCCGACTTCCTGCAAGGCGTCGGTCCGGTCTCCTTTTGGTTTTGAATCGTAGCCAGGTAGCTGAAGTCTCGGAGACGGCAGGGAATTTTCCACCTCCAGGGCCCGGGCAACGTAATGTGCAAAGTGCAGAGTGCAGCGCAGCAACGCAGCTTCACACCACCGGCCCACAACCCTCATGGTTCTTCTCTCCTCGTCAGTTGGGCTACAGGCAAGTGAAGGCCCCCGAGAAAGTGAAGGCCGCACCGCATGCTTCTAAGACAACCCCCCAAACACACGAAAGCTCACGTGCTGCCTGGCACACACTTCTTCCTCCCGGCAAACCGCCTGTGTTTTGTACTCGCGTCGAAGAGTCTCGATATCATCGGCCATCATCGACCTCAGAAGCTGAAGATGCCTCGAACCGAACAAATCGAACTTAGGGTTGACTACCGCCCCGCAGGTATACACCAAAAATTGGCGCAACGTGTTGAAGTTTAAGGGCATCTCGCCTGGAACTCTGGAACAGCTTGCGCTCGAGAGCAAGGATTCAAAAGCAAGAGGTGTTCCTGCACCGCCTGGGGGGGCGCTGCATTGTGGCAGACAGGCAAGAGAGATCTTGAGTTCACGAGCATTTCAAGCCTTGTGATCTGAAGACAAACCCCAAGCCGGGTGCCAAGCGGATCCCAATCAACCGGGAGGGACATCGCAGCGTTTGAAGCCGGCGGTGCCGGCTCGGGCGCGTCAGCGGCCTGTTCCTCGGTGGAGCGGAGCCCGCAATGATGCGCCTCGTGTGATAATCCCAGCGTGTTAGTTCCGCGCGGGGCCACTGAGTCCCTACAAGAAATCAGATCAGACTCGCATCCATGCTCGAATGCTTTCTGCACATCGACAGATGAGTGGACGAGTTCCCCCCGGGCTTGAACATATGCAGCGTGGAGTTCAGGCTCAGTCGCGCACCATTTTGCCGCCAGGAAACTTCCAACGGAACAGTCTCAGGAGCACAAAGCACAATGCAAGCTGATAATGAGTGCTCGTTGGTAAAATCTCAGAGACCAACCGAACGCATGCTGGATTAGGGCTTGGGGCATGTCTAAAGCATTCTCTGGGCGGGTCGGTAATATTTGGCATTGCTAAGTGTACGTGTCCGTTCATGTGCAGATCTTGAGCCTGGAGGTTGATGCGTGCAAGAAGTGCGGACACCGTTGCTCTTGACTCCTGACATGCCCGCGTACGTTCAACTGCACCTTTTTCAGGCGAATACGCGAGAAGCCTCCTTGTATGCAGAGACGATGTTCCTGCTGGTAATTTAAGAATCCCGCAAGGTGGGCAAGCTAGGGAAGATGCTTCTGATGGTCACGAGGCGTTTCTGCCCAGGGTTTCGGTTGAAAGCCGGCCGTCCCTTCGCTCAGAACCTTGCGGCATAATTGTACGACTACATAGAAACAGAATGATTTCGACAGCCCTGGAGCTGTCTTCGCAGCTAAGATAGGGATCATGAGCCAACAGCTCTCACTGGCTCACACCCCTCTGAAGCAGAGGGGAACTCTTCCGTCAAAGCACGGAGTAGCGAAAACCAGGCGCAGCCAGGCTTCGTCTATCGGAAGAATCTCAGCAAAACGTACGACCTGTTGGTGCCAAGGCGATGTAGGGCCAGCAGCGCCGCTAGGCAGAGCTGCTGCTCTCGTAGACGCATTTTCTTTGTGTCGACGCTGCTGCCTCAAGATGACACCTAGCAGAATCTGCCACATGACTTGTGGCCCAAAGCAAATTAAAAGTTGATCCGAGAAGCAAGTGCATTCCTTGTCCTCTCCAGCTTCCTGCATTGTTGTTTGGCGGCCCTAGCGCCGAAGCTTCCTATGATGTTTCATGAGCTACGGCGAATTCGGCTTCACCGCCGTCACCAGCCAAACTGGATCCCCATGTTGTGGGCTGACATCCTTCAAGGCTGCAAGTTAGCAAGGACTCATTGTCATGCCAGTCGGTGATGTGCTTTCTGAACCGAGGAAGCCGAGGAAGCCTGGAATACCCTTCGCTCCGAAAGTGCATAAAGCTTTCAATTGCGTCCAAGCTGCCACTGTCGCCAGCTTCTCCCAGCCACCACATGGCCCGTGCTGGAAGTAGCGGCCTCATAAGGCTCGGGCAGAATTGCCTGCTAAGCCTGGTAACCCACATGGGACTAGGTCAAAGCCAACGTTCAGAGACGCGTTTGGTGACTAAGTGAGGACTTACGTCTTTCAGAAGCGAATTGGACTTGACTCAGGCCGTGACTCACGAGGTGCGCGTGCCCTTCGCCGTCGTCAGGCTCGGCTGCCCAAACCTGCACCGCCTTGGCAATTGCAAAGTTTCTTATACACTGTGCCCACTGAAAGATTTTCCCGCCTTCTCAATGAATGCGCGATGGGAGAAGGCAACCTTACGGCAGTGCCAAGGCTGTGCAAAACACAATCGGATGCAAGTGCCACAACTGCAAATCAGAACTGCTTGTGAAGTACAAGCTGTGGCTTCGTACCCTAGCATTGATGCGCACCCTGAACATACATTCAAAATTATTGGGTCTGCCTCAGGATTTGCATGAGTTGACCCTCCAGTGCAGGCGTTCGGCCACGGCGAGCCCACCGGGCTTCAGCACACGATTGATCTCCGTGAAGACGGCGCGGGGGTCGGTAAGATACTGCACCTGAGCTGAGGTGTCGGTCCAGGACACAGATCCCTTCTGGTCAAGCGGTGTGCCGCTATGTTTTAAGATTTCGAACTGCCGAAGTAGAAACAGCGGAAATCCGGTAATCCGGTATGCATACTCTGGCAGACTCCTGGAATGCAGACCCTACAACCTCAATAGCATTCTGGCATAGGCGAGATCAGCGGTTATCTTACCGCATGGGGGAAGGCTCCGCTTCAAACTCGCTTCGCTCAGCAATGTCCAAAACTAGCCGACAAGGCCGGCCGAAGCACCGAAGCCCGTTTGTCGCAGACAAGAAAGAACATCTTCAGCATGTTGTCATCTCAAAGCTCCCCTTATAAGGTCAACCTGAAGCCCGAAGCTAAGAGATGCCACCGAGTCAAAGGAGCACACCACCTCTTTCTTGAGCATCTTTGCTGGATAGCGTAAAAGACAGCCCAGGGCATTAAGGGCCAGTCCTCAAAACGAGACATTCCAAGGAGCACTGAGCGCAAGCGTGACGATGTCAAAACTGCCGGAGCTCCAGGGCAGGACAGGATTCGAATTGAGATCCTGGCAGCAAAACCGCCAGGGCTCAGAGACTACTACTGCAAAGCTCGCCCTGCTGACGAAATGAGAAATCAGGCTTCAAGCTTCGCTCTTCGATTGTTTATTGGCCTCTTGGTCTGAACAACACGCGGCTGGTCACTGCCAGTATGCCTGGTGGGCTCGCCAAACACCTCACACGCCGTGTGGAAGCTATTGAGCAACAGCTCGTGATGATGATCTCTGCAAGACACCCTCTAACCGTACTCTAACCTCCGATTGTTTTCATCTTAAAAGCTCCCCCGGTGTCCTGCACATGGCGCTCACTTGCCTCCGCGTACATGGAAATCATTTGGGCGACGCTGCAAGAACTTCAGAACCCAGCACCCAATCCTTACAAGAACAAGGCCTACCACACAGCCAGCACAAACCGATTCCTGCTAGTTGGATCATCCAAGAACTTTGACACTGTCCTGCTTACAAGCACGCATGCAACTTGTCAATGTACACACGCAGTGAGCGCAAGGAGTAAGCTGACCCGGACTGGACAGCCAGCTGTCACAATTGCAAAACCCGAGCCTGCACATTTGCCTCCAGCTCAGCTGAATTCAAGCCATGTACTGCAACCCGCGATGCGGCTCCTCGGCTTGACTCGGAAGTAGTGCGCGAGACCGAGGACAGCATTCACGATTCACTCAGAGGCGCTACAGGCCAGTTGTGATTTCGGCTTGTTCAATCGGGAACATAGGCTTGCCTTCGGAGTCAATTTTCCGATCGGCCAAATCAGCACGAAGTTTCGGACTGGCATTGTATGCAATAGTGGTGCCATGCCATCGACTCGGCAACAGTGAATAGGTAGCAGGTAGCACCAGGTGTATGGTGCCAATGCTGCTGCTTGGAACGCACCACACAGACACATAGATACATAGATAGATACATACATACATACATACATGCATGCATACATACATACACACACACACACACATACAAACATATATACATAAAAAAGGTACTCTAGTTCAGTAACGCTGAGGATGTTCCAAACTTAGAAAAGCACTCCAAGTGACCCTTTGTCTCACATACATAGATGTGTCTGTATATCTGTCGATATGAAACAGAGCATTTGTATCTGTGTGTGTGTCATCACAACCCAAGCACGATTTTGGACTAAATAAAGCAGTGAACATGCGGTGCCGAAGCCCGGGGCAACATAAGAGCAGAGGTACCACGAACAGCCACATTGGGAATAGCACATCAACGTCATTGTGCACAACATCATGGCCATCATTCTCATCTGTGTCGAAGGGGAGGGGAAAGTGGAAGGGGCCAGGGGCCCTGTGGTTCCCTGCGTTGTGGGTTGTCTTTCCCCACCCTGCTCCTGCGTTCCCTACATGTCTTGTGGGTTATGACTATCTAAAGACATACATACAGAAATATGTATACATATAGGTAGACTCGTAGACCAGTCCTCCCTCCACCGCCCGTGAACTCGATGAACAGCCCATCGCACAATTCCCTCCTTTTCGTGCGACCGCAACCTCGGAGTCAGCCACAGATCAAAACTGGAAAATCTCGGATCTTCATCCATCCGATCGGACACTCTGATCACCGGAGGGGCGTTGGAATGCGCTGGAACATCCCAGAGATCGCACCGGATCGTCCGATCGGAAAAACAGATATATATTCCCATCGCTCCACAGAGTTTCACTATAAGGCATCGACTGCGGGAGAAGACGAACTCCTCCACGGGATCAGCGGAGTTAGTCGAGAACTGCGCTTGGTGCCTTGGGTTGGTCCACCCCCTTGGGTGGTGGCTGCGGCTCTGGCTGTGGTGGCTTGTGAGGTGTCTGACTGGCTGCCTGGTGTCGGTGGTTGCAAAGGCTCGTCTCCCCTCATCCATGCGTCAGCTTTTTGGAGGAGTTCCCGTATGTCTGTGGGAGGGGCTGGGGAGGTAGGTTGTAGGTACCAGTACCTCCAAAGGATCGGTTCAGCATCGATCCAGCTCATGGCATTGGGCTTGTGAAGGTTGTACTTCAGGAACATGGATTTGATCCATTCCTTTCTGTCGCGGGTTGCTTGCCTCTGTGGCCCTCGTCCTCCTCCTTGGCTGTGCTGGTGGTGCTGATTGTGTTGCGATCCGCTGGCGGGGTCGGTGTCGTCGTGGG
Source organism: Symbiodinium sp. CCMP2592 (assembly GCA_905221615.1). NCBI lineage: Eukaryota > Dinophyceae > Suessiales > Symbiodiniaceae > Symbiodinium > Symbiodinium sp. CCMP2592. The sequence goes on along the minus strand of CAJNDT010003935.1, from coordinate 437,688 downwards.
CCTGCTGTTGCTGTGGGGCGTGTGTCGCCGCGGGTTGCGTGGGGGTGTTGTGCAGGTAGGTGGCTCTTGAGAGGGCATCCCAGGTGGCTGCCGTATTTGCTGCTGCTGGGTCAGTGGGTGGCACCTGCTGTGCCGGAAACGGGGGTTCCGCCCAATGGGTGGTGGCCTCCGACGGGTCTGATGTCCACAGTGAGGGTTGCGTTGGGTCGGCAGTGTCCGTGGCAGATGTAGTGTGCGGGGGGACCGCCCATTGCTGGGCAGCTTGCTTTGTGGTGTCGACGCTCTCTGAGTGTAGCTGTGTAGGTGTGGGCTGTTGTTGTGGTAGTGGCTGTGGCGAGCTGCGGGCAGGCTTGTCGGCGGGCTGGTGTGGTAGCAGTGCTGGTTGCATGCTCGGTCGTAGTGGTTGAGGTGGCTGCTGTGGTGGTGGGTCCACCGTGGCGCGGTGGGGAGCATGCCGGCTCCTTGCTGGTGGGTAGAAGGTTTGCGTAGCACTGACCTCTCCGTCGGCGGTGGCTGTGGGGCTGCTGCTTGCCTCCATCTGCCCTGCGGCTGCTTGAGCTGGTGTGTCATGCGGTGGGCTGTCGTAGGCGGTGGTCTGGTCTGTCCATTCACCTGCTGCGCCGCTGGTTGCTGCATGGTGTGCCTGCGTGTTGCTGTTGGCCGTCGCTGCACTGGACGGCTGGTCGTCTTCTGGTGTCGTCGTCGTCGGGTTGGGAAGCTCTTCGGCCGCCCTTGTTTGCCCGAGCTGCCTCGGCCTGCTTTGGCCGGTCTGAGCTGGCGTCCCCAGCTTGGGATCTCCCATTCTCGTGGTAGGGGCTGCTTGGGTGCCTCCGTACTCGTAGAGGCGGTAGCCCATCCATAGAGCCACCAAGAAAGCGAGCTTCATGGTGGTCTTCAGGCAGGCTGGTACTGCTTAGGCAGGTGCTCTCAGAGTGCACTTCGAGCTATAGAGCAGCGGGCACTGAAGGCTGAGGTTCCCGCCGCGGGCATGTGCACATCACTCGCAGAAAAACAAGTACATGACTGTCATGACATGGAACTGGTACTCTGGCAAGGGTGAGGTCTCTCTCCTTGTTCTCTCTGTATCGGCTGTTGTCTCCTGTCTGCAAAGTGGCGGTAGTGGAGCTGTGTCCGGTTGCGTGAAACACTGTGAAACCATGTGCTGGTGGTGTAGCTGGTAGTGGGGCTGTTGCGAAGATGGGAAGAAGGGGCCGAGGGGCGAGTTGGTGCTTGGGGTCACTGTATGTCTGGCTGGGTCAGCCTTCATTCGCAATGGCCCGGGCTCTCCTCCGACCGGTTCTTCGTTTGGGGCAAGGTTGGTGAGTGCTGGCTGTTTGCCGGTGGCCCAGGGGATGTCATGTTTAGCCAAGAAAGTCTCCAGGCGTTGTTCCCAATTTGCTCTGTCTTGTGCCACAACCCACCATTTGGTCGATCCGGCGTTGTTGCAGATGTGTCGCTCTACATCCATCTGTCCTTCGCTTAGCTTCGTGGTTAGAGGTTGGGGTTATCCGTTCTTTCAAAAGTAGCCTCGCAAACTAAAACAAACGTCTTTCTATAAATGAGAATCAGATATCGTATCTTCCAAATGAATCCAACTGGAATAAATATGTGACATGCAAAAGGAAATACGTCGAGCAATCAGGAGCACTTGGACGACACTCATTTTATTCGCAGCGGTTGGTAGTCTCGCGGTGCCCTTGGTAGGGCGGATGCATGTTGATGCATCCCACCCCCCCGCGGCATGGAACGGTCTATTCTCGGAAATGCTCTGGCATTCCAGGGTGGGTTGGGTGGGCTAAACAAAATTTTATCGGGCCACGGCCTGAGCCTGACGTGGCTACCTGTTCAACGCTTCAACTTCGCGATACGGCAAGACTGATCTGAAATAAGATGGTTCGAAATCACTAAAAGAAATTCATGCCAAAAGGAGAAAACAAAATCTGACCGAGGAAATTATTTTCTTTCAAGCAAGAGCACGGGATCCGCCTAAGATCCAAGTCCTCAGACAACAACCCCCCCCCCGCCCGTCGGCTAGCTCCGGACAGATCTACAGGGTGAAACCCGGTTTAGCCTGTCCTTCGCTTAGCTTCGTGGTTAGAGGTTGGGGTTATCCGTTCTTTCAAAAGTAGCCTCGCAAACTAAAACAAACGTCTTTCTATAAATGAGAATCAGATATCGTATCTTCCAAATGAATCCAACTGGAATAAATATGTGACATGCAAAAGGAAATACGTCGAGCAATCAGGAGCACTTGGACGACACTCATTTTATTCGCAGCGGTTGGTAGTCTCGCGGTGCCCTTGGTAGGGCGGATGCATGTTGATGCATCCCACCCCCTTTCCCCTTCAGGGACGCACTACCAAGGTGTTTTCTCTGCCTTCCTCTTCTGAGGACGATGCCCCGAGGCATCCTGCTGAAGCACGGCCTGAGCCCTTCGTGCTGAGTCGAAGCTTTCTTTTGTCTCCCACAACTGATGCAGGAGCGCAAGAGGCAAATCCGAATATGTGCATGCAATGCGATGTTCGTCCGAGAAGTTAGTGAAAATCTCATTCGTAAGCTGGTCTGCGTACTGATTCTCATCGCGTGGCCTCCACCGTAGGAGGAGCTTCAAGGAAGAGCGAAGAAGCAAATCAGACAACTGCATGTTGATCAACATCAGGGGCCACTTGGTTGAGGACCCCTTCTTGAGCAATCTCGAGTTGCCCTGATTGTCTGTGTCCGCCGCGCACTCGACGTCCAGTTCCTTTCTGTCCACAGAGGCGGTCAAGTATCCGAAGATGTGAAGGGCCGCCAATGTTGCCAGCAGTTCTGCTGAGCCTGATGCCCATTGTGATTTCCCCTCCTGATCAAACAAGTATGGTGCGTCACTCGGTGTCAAGCGCAGCGAAAACCATTTTGAACTTTTGGTGTCATCACTTAGCTCCCAACCGGCCAACACGACGAATCCGTCGGCACACTTTGCATCTGTCCTGAAGCCCGCGACCTGGTGTTTGGGTTTGCGGCATGGGTTAACCTTAAAAGTGTACTCATCAAGCGTCTTCTCCAAGTACTGGAGTGTCAAGATGACAGTCTCGGGCAACTTGGCGACGGTGCTCCGGGACACCGCTGATGCCCACGCATACAGTGGAGCAAGGTGAGGCTTAATCCAAACCACTATCCTAGAAACAAACCCCAACCGGCCAAGGAACTCCCTGAAGAGTCGGACCTGAACCACGAAGCGTTTGGTCCTGGCATCCTTGATCCACGAAACGATCCAAGCTCCTCGAGAGTCCGACATGCCAACTTGCCACGATCGGTAGTCGAGCTCGAAGCCTACGAAAGGAACCTTAAAACCTCCCCGAAACTTCTTAAAGGAGAAAGGGGTCCCTAAGGCAAGGTACAAGACGAACCACATCACCAGATTTCGGAACTTATGTGCTCCAGTGAACACACCGTGGATGTCGTCCACGAAGCAAAGTTGATAGAACCATTCCTGAAGCATTGCTCGGGCGACTGTTCTGCCCACGAGCCCGAACAATCTGCTCCACCAAAATGAAGCGACGCTCAGTCCGAATGTTCCTACAACATTGACCCAAACGACGGTGCTTGAAGAATCTGCTTTACATGCCATCAAGGGGTGATCCCGACGCCTGTGTTTGACAAGCCGGTGTGCTGCACTCACGTCAGCTGAGATTCCGAAGGCTGCCTCGCGCGATCGTTTAGCAGAGCTCACTGCGTGTGCCACTTCCGCAGGGCCCGGCGTGGCCGTTTGGTTCAGCAAGCGAATGCCATTGTTGATCCTCACCCCGTGGGTGCCATCATGTAGGGGACGGACGCTGCCGTCTGGCTTGGCGACCGCCCCCATCACCGCTATACGAACCCTGTCCGCTCCACGCTCGGCTGCCAAAGCGGAGTAAGTGGTAGGGTACATCCGCCCAAGCTTCTCCTCCTCCCTGAACTTCAGCTCCATCTCCTGAACGGTGAGCTTCGCGCTCTGGTAATTTTCTTTGACAGCCTCGAAGGTGCTCTCATCAAGCTTTCTCCATTTGACCTTCCGATCGAAAACCTGCGGGACCCTAGGTATGGTCTCGTCGTAGCCCAATGGGACACCCTTTTCAAAGCACTCCTCGCCCTCTGTCAAGATTTTCCAGTCTGGATCTTCCAGCAAGCGCGATGTGTGCGAGAGCAACCGAAGGTAGAAAGGCTGTGGATCAGGAACTTCCAGCAAACCTTCGTGTTTGGCTCCATCCGTCTCACATACAAGTGCAGCCCAGTCCTCGCGAAGGCGTCGCATTGCACCCTCCTCGAAAGGCGATTCCAGAATCTGTCCGGTGGCCAACTTGAGTGCCAGCAACTGGCAATCTGGCACCTGCTCTGCGACAAATTGCTGCACCAAGCCATTCAAGCGTCTCGACAGGTCCTTTGATTTCTCTGGTAGCGATGCTCCACGGGAGGCAGGATGCCAACGCGTTGGAGAACAAAGGCCATAGCCGTCAGTGATAGGCGACTCTCTCCCGTCCCACTCCAGCATCAAGGGGTTTCCGAAGTTGCCACAAAGCTCTGGTCTGAAGACATCGTCTGCTTGCTGGTCCTTGCCACCAGACGGGTGTTCCGACTCAGAGCTCTCCGTCGATGACAGCTCCCCGGCATCCAAGGTCCTCCCTGTCAACTGGCTTGCGGAAGGGCAATTGATTCCAAGGTCCTCAAGAAGCTGCGCATCCGCTTTCTTCAGCTCCTCAGTCTTCGACACCGTGAATGCGACGGCAATCAGTCGGCGGCCCTTCCAAGGCATAGTGCAATGCAAGATGCCACGAGCATCGAAGCACAAGCCTTCTGGGGGAATCGGCACTGCCGTCCCAAACACTTCAGAGCCCCCAAAGTTCTGAGGTGTAGCACCCTGGTCTTGTTGCATCCACAACTCGCCCCCAGAAAACTGGGTAAGAGGGATTATCAAGTTCTCGCAGCAAGCATTGCGGCTGTCCTTATGGAGGGCAGTGCACACATTGTCGTAAATGCTGATGGTGCTGAAAGGATGGAAAGGACGCATGCTTCGAACAAAACGGACCAAGCACTTGGTGGCCAGCGGGAAATCGTGGCATGCCTTCCTCAGGCCTGTCAAGCCTCCCTTGTTGTAGGCACCCGTGGAGAAGGAGCTCGGGATGCGGCCCTCAGGGTCACGGGCTGACACCTCCTTCGGCAAAGCTTCGTACAATCGAATGATGTCCTCGGCGCGGGGCGCCTCATCTTTCGAAAGGATCTCACAAGCTAAAGCCTCGGCGTTGTGGGCATGTGCTTCCGAAGAATCGGGGCCTAAACCACTATCTGCCTGAGGGCCTAAACCACTAGCAGCCGGGGAAACCGAAACGGAGGGACCCTCTGGCGGGCCAGCATTCCTTCCTGCGTCCCCCCTTGTGCGCAGCACCGAAGGAAGGATGGAATGCAAGAGGTAATCACACAGAGCTGTCGGCCACTCGACAGAGGAGGCCGTATTCCAATCACGACCTTGGCGACCTACCAAAGGCTTCGGATGATGGCTGTGAGGGCAGCGAGGTGGAAGCGGGCCCGTGTAGCAGCCTTCCGCATCGAATGTGGGCCAAACGCTGTTTGGTGGCAGCTGATGTTTTAGTTTCTCGGAATTACAGAGGAAGCGGCTGGGTTTAGCAGTGGGTGCACCGAACGCACAACGGAAGTATGCCCAAGTTGTGGCATTATGCTGGACTTGCAAGTCGCGCACCTGAGGCAACTGCCAAAATGACGCTGGCCGCTCACCGTCCTTGGTGGCACCCAAATCCTCAGGGCTCTCAAGCACAAAGCAGCCTCCTGCGGATGCACAGGCGGATGCAGCTTCTACACATCGCTGGAACAAGGAATTTGCCTTCTCAACTTTAATTCTATTGTCGTCTGACAACCATGGAAAACCTGTGGGCCAGGCTTCCGACCTGAGTGGGGCCGGCCCTGGCCGTTTATGCCTGGCCCGCGACATCGTTTTAAGTGGCGGGCTTGCCAAGAAAATCCAATCTCCCTGGCACAAGCATTGCAGAATCGAATCCCAAAACCGATCAGTCATCAAGTCAGGATCGTGAAACTCGTATCCCCTGCACTCGCTGACCCCAGGCTGCAAAGCAAGGTATGCCTGCACGGAGGGCAGACCGAAGCACATGATTTTGAGGCCAGCGGCTGGGGACCGTCACTCGGCTTTGTTGTTGCCTTGCGAAAGCTCCTGGTGGCGGATGGCCGGATGTTCTTTATAGCAGCCCTTGACCCTGCACACGTGTGCGCGCCCACAGTTGCCCTGGCAACCCTGATTGTTGTATGCGAAACAGATGTCTTTGCCATCCGGTGTCCTCCAGACGAGCTGTAGGCCTCTGAACGCACCTTTCTCTTCGCCTTTGCCTTTCCCTTGCTTGCCTTTCCCTGTCCTAGGATCCTTGCCTTTGCCACCTTTGTCACCTTTCTCCCCCCTGCGTGTCCACTTTGATGGCATGGGGAAAGCGGTCAAGGTTAGGGGAGTGACAAAATGAACTTCTTTAAGCTCGGTATCCTTAGTCACGGCTGCCAAAGCATCTTGAAGCGTCTGACCTTCATCGTTCACTAGCCTGAAAGCTTCTTTCCTCAACTTGTATTCATAGCGAAGCACGATCCCCCATGGGGGTCGGAAGAGTGCATTGTGGCTACTGTCGTAGCCCGTGGCCTGCTCCAATCTGAGGCCCGCGACCCGCTCGCCGAGAATGTAGTCGACGAACTTGGTGAAATCTGCCATCGTCAAGCCCTGAAGCCAAGTCTTAGATTTATACCTGGACTGCATTGCCAACCAAGAGTAACCCTCAATCTTCAAGACTCTCCGGTAAGCTTCAGAGTTTTGAGGCATCTCGACTTTCTGCTTGGTTTTCGTGATGCGCAAATGTCCTGCAGGATCAACACTAGACTGGATGGTGGCTGTTTGAGAATCTCGCTTCGAAGTGATAGTATCAAGCTGTGCCGCAGTCGGCTCATTCTGCTCGGTCTCCTCTGCTTTCAAAGCCAAGTACTCTGCACTAGGTGTTTCGGCCTCGTTGAGCTTGCCATAGGCGGCCGAAACCGCGCGCAGCATGGCCTGCCTTTCCTGGGTCTGCAAGATCCTGGGCTGATTGAGTGCACGGGCCTCCGCCCGGAGTTCAATTTCTTTGGAGCTAATCTCTTTTGCAAGTTCCCACGCTGCCACTATAGCAGCCGTTTGCTGACGCCCTGCAGGCGTGTCTCTTGGCACTCCAAAGTCTGTGTTCGCAGCCGTGCGCGAACCTGCACGATCATCAGCGATAGCCTGGAATCTGCGAAGTGTGCTGTGCACGTTGCAAACTGCATACTGTGTGGCAAGTGATGCCCCGGCCTCCTGCAATACATATTGCAGATCGGCATCGACACTGTTGACTCTCTCACGCATCTCTGCCTCTGTGACTGCCATCCCTGATGCGGATCTTCAGCGCCTCCCTCGAGGCCTTTGCTCTGCAGCCTACGGTCTGGCTTCCCCGCTGAGCGCCCTCAGGCCTTTGCTTCAGCTTCCCAAGGTCTGAACCCTGATGCACTGCAGAGATCAGTAAATGTCGTTGCGCGCAACCCACAACAGCCTGAGCGCTCAATTCGGTACATAAAGCAGTGCGTCTGTCAGCGACAAGAACTTCAAAGACGGTCGATTCAAACTGGCATGAACTCCTCTTTTGAGCATGTTCCAAAACCAGCTCAAGTCAAGTGGGATCTACGCCACGAAACCGTTGCAAGCCTGCGATCAAGGTCAACAGCAAGCCTTAAAGGAGTCCTTCATCGCTCGAGGAAGTGGTTGCCTCCCCTGAGCTACTGTCTTCGGCCTTGTTGTCATCGGCCATCGACCTGATTCTGAGCTTGCAATCCTTACAAATTGCATCGAAATCCGTGGCAGCAACCTGATCAAGGTATACGACATCCTGACACTTGAAGGGCTTTACATAGCACGCGTGATTCACATGCAGTCTGCGGAATCCTGTCTTCTTACTTACACTGATAAAGTACTTAGCCTCCCCTTTCGGTGCAGCGGCGGTTTCCGGCTGGTCCTCCGCTGCCTCCTCAGTGATCACATGAGGTCCGGGGATGCTCTGCATGTAGAGGGGCGGGTAGCGCCCGCCAAGTCGGGGGTTTCCCCCAACTTTGTTTGCTCTAACAAGCTCATGCCTTGCCCTGACCACGGCACCAATCTCGCCTCGCTCTTCTGCGAAACTTTGCAATGCATCCAAAGCATCAGCCTCCACGTAGCCCCGCTCTCTCCCAAGCAAGACAGTCTCTGCAACCTGCTCCTGGATGCGATGCACTATTTGCCGAGCTGTTCTTGTGTAGTCAGCAGAGCCACCTCCACCGACCTTCCAGCGTCCAAGAAAGTCCCTGTCGTCCTTAGGAACCCTGATGGCTGCAGCGATCGAAGTAAGAAAGTTCCTCGCTGAATGTCCAGAGAAATGCAGCGCACAATCCCCCGGAAGTAACAGACGCTCCTTGTTCTGTATCCAGCGGCCCTCGACCCAGCGCGGAACACAAAGCTCCTTGTAAATCTTTCGCACATAGAGTGACACTGCAGGGGCATCGACCCCTTTGTTGCCGCAGGTTTCCCAATCCTCTGAAGCTTGCAAAACCAAGAAATCCCTTTTGTCTTTGATCTCTGACCAAATCTCATGCCCCTTTGCCAGCCAATCCAAGCCAGAGAGACTGGCCTTGCGGGATATGAAGACCTGCACCATGTTGATCCTTCGATCTGGGCCCGTCGTCTTTGTCTTCCAAAGTTTGCAAGACAGTCCTTCTATAGTGAGTCGCATGCTCTCTGGCCTCATGCACTGAACGTCATCGGACCTCATACTCCCCCATAGCATCAGAAGTGCAACAAAAGCCAATGCCCTTGCATATCTTGCTCTATCTTCGTCAAACACGTAAAGCTCGAGTGAAAGCGCCATCGCTACTGTAGGCTGGGCCGCCTGGTGCAACATCGGCCCCTTCTCCACCAGCTCTGCAGTAACATTCTTACTGTACGAAATCCACGTTGGATCTCTTGACAGCATATCACCTTCCCCGAAACGTCCGACCTGTTCCAGAACAGAAAGTGCCGCTGAAAAAGAATCTATGGTCGTCTTACCAGCGCCCTCCTTCACAGCTTCAGTAGCATAATCCAAGAGATCCTGCAGCCCGGCAGGCCAGACGCGGCCCTTCGAAGTCTCCAGCCATCTCGCGAACTTGCCCCACGAGTGAAAGCGATTCCTCAAAGTCTTTGACCTTCGTGTTCCAAAGATGCGCACACATGCCTCTTCAGAATCGGTGACTTCCTTCAAGATATCCACTATTGGTGCCCTCGCCTCAACCAAGAAGCTGTACAAGAGAGTGGCATACTTGGCTTTAGCAGCCCTTTCCTCAGCCGCCCTCTTTGATGGATCCACGCTGTTCTCCCTTGCCTTTCTGGCCCTTTCGATCGCAGGCAATAGCGAGAGAGGATTGCTATGTGCAAGTTTATCGTATGCCTCTGAAATCGTGGATGCATGGACGGTATGCTGCCCCACCAAGCTCTCCGACAAACCTGCTCTTGAAATTCTCTTGGCGCGCAACACTGAGCTCGCGCCCTCCTTATGCCATTTGACCAACTGATCCACTGCAAGCTGAACATTGCCTGCCCCCAATCCTGGCACCAGCACCTCTACCAATTTCCGTGCACCTTCGCTATCATCAAAATCATAATGCAGCTGCCGGGGGCTTGCAAAACATGACTTCAGCTTCGTCAGTAACTCCCCTTGGAGGGGAGGCCACTCGAGATCCATAGCACGTCCCGAGAGGGAGACTCTTGCTCCCTTCCTAAACAAAATTTTATCGGGCCACGGCCTGAGCCTGACGTGGCTACCTGTTCAACGCTTCAACTTCGCGATACGGCAAGACTGATCTGAAATAAGATGGTTCGAAATCACTAAAAGAAATTCATGCCAAAAGGAGAAAACAAAATCTGACCGAGGAAATTATTTTCTTTCAAGCAAGAGCACGGGATCCGCCTAAGATCCAAGTCCTCAGACAACAACCCCCCCCCCCCGCCCGTCGGCTAGCTCCGGACAGATCTACAGGGTGAAACCCGGTTTAGCGTGGGGGTTGAACTGGCCAGCATGCCGTGCACCGATTGTCGGCGACTTGCGTTGTTCTGAAGCCCAGAAATCCATGCCTCTCCACGTCAGGAGCTCAAGTGTGGTGCGATCCGGAGCCCGTCCGATGTGGCCCCATAGTCGCCATACTGCTTCAAGCGCTCGGGTGCTCCATCTGGAGCATTCATGTTTGTGCAGCATCAGACTGGCCTGTCTGAGTGTCCGCATGTTCCAGGTGACCCAATCTTCTCCCGGGCGTCTGGGCATCTTCAGCATGGTCCGCACTTGCTGCAACTGGATGCTGTTGGCGCACTCGTGTAGCGGCCACGTGGGTGCTCCCCACAGGGCTGATTCTCGGACTATGGCCGAGTGCACCTTGAGTCGGCTTGCGATCGGCGTGTCCGCGCAGAGCGTCTTCCTGTTGGCAAAGCAAGCCTTGCGAGCGCGGGACGAAAGCTCTGCTGCCAGGATGGCGGATCCGCCCGCGAAAGAGACGGGTGACCCAAGCACCGTGAGCGCATGGTCTGGTCCCTCCGTTCTGACTGCATGTCCTCCGACTGTAAACACGTGTTCCCCTTCGTTGGCAATGGCGCAGGTCTTCTTGTGGTTCACGTAGAGCCCGTGTTCCGCAAAGAGTTTTTCAAGCAGGTCGACTACTTGCTGAACGTGTCGGGGATTTTCTCCCCAAACGTAGACGTCGTCCATGTACCCGGAGGTATGCTGCGGCGGCGGGGGCAACTTTTCGTTGGGTCCCCAAGCGCTGATGGTCACCTTCGATTGAACCTGAAGGAGGGTGTCCCCCACCAGGGCGCTAAATGCGACTGGCGAGTCTGGTCCTCCCTGGCGAACGCCGTTGCTTTGGGTTATCTTTATGCTGGTGCCACCGAACTGGATGTTCATCTCCGTGGCATGCAGAAGAGACAACCAAATGCGAGCCTCCCAGGGGTGCCCTCGTTCTCCAATGTGCTTTTGCACGAGCCGTCCCATGCTGGTCTGAGTGGCGGAGTCGAAAGCCTTCTTCACGTCGATTTTTATCAAGTAAAAGGGTCCACCCCAATCGCGTGCCATCCTTGCTATCTTTCGAATGACGAGCAGCATCTCGACAGACTGTCTGCCCTTAGCGCACCATTGGAGTTTGCAGATTGGGTCGAAGAGGTGTTGGGTGCGGTAGAGGACGAGCTGTGCAATCCATTTCAACATTGCCGATGACACCGTTATTGGTCGTGTGTCTGGCCAGCCATCGGGTGCCCCGGTTTTGGGGAGCAGCACCGTTACTCCTTTTTCAAGGAGCTCTGGGCTCTGGGAGTGTGCCTCGGTAGAAGGCGTCATTGATCACATAGAGGATTCTGTGCATCCACTTGTCGTTCTGCATGAGTACTGAGAGGGCCTCGTGAATGATGCCATCGGGTCCTGCTGATTTTCGCCGTGGCCATCGACCTTGGGTGACCTGGAGCTCAGTGACCGTGAAGGGGTGCCATGTCGCGGTTTTGCAGAGTCGGGTCAACTCGTCCCGCATGGTGTGCATCTGGGACGTCACGGCCCTGGGGTCCCCCTTATAGAAGATGCCCTCGAAGTGTTGTTTCATGGTGTCCTGCCAGTGCTCGTCGTCAAGGAGGTAGTGCTCCCATTCCCGTGTGCGGGCCATTTGTTTTTGCGCTCGATAGGCCCGCCAGTCCTTTTTGCTGGCCGCCTCGTTGAGCTTGGTGTGCCACCGCTTGAGTTCTTGGCGATGAAGGCATTGTACTTCTTTCCAGACACGCCTTCTTTCAATGCCGGGTGGGGTGTGTTGCGCCAGTCTCCGCTTGGTTTTGAGCTCGGCACTCTCAACGAACTTGTCCATGGCCCTGCCAGGGTTGGTCATGTCCTTGCATATCGCTGCGATGGCGTGGTGTCCGTCTCCCTGAGGGTAGGTCCTGGAAAGGCATGCGTCAAAGTTCTTGGCGAGGTGCCTCGGGCCCCAGTGTTTGTGGTAGGTCTTGTCCCGGGTGGCATGTGGAAGCGCGCCGACGATGGGCTCGTGGTCGGAATGCGCTCGGTCGCGGTGGTCACCGACATGTACTCCCTGAAGGTGTATCCCTCTCGACACGAGGTAGTCGAGCCGTCGTGGGCGTTGGCCAGAGTACGGGAAATGCGACGGCTCATGCAGTTGCTGCTCCGGGAATTTGCAGCGGGTATTGGCGATCCAGTCGAGGATGACGTCCCCCCTCCCGGAGGTGCCTTTGGGAAAAGCTGGTGTGCACTCGCTGTAGAGGAAGACCTCGTTAGCGTCCAACCCAATGATGAGTTTGTTCTGCGTGAGGGCTTCACATCGAAGCCAGTCCGCCAGTATGGCGGAGGTCTCGTCCATCGTGGCGTGGTGCGGTATATGACCGCAAAGAACGCCCCACTTGTGTGTGCCACGAGTCAGAACAACAGAGCTGCCCCTTGGGTGAATGGTGGCCTTGTGGTGATTGTAGTCTTTAAAGGCGATCGCGGTTCCTCTCCACTCTCCTGCCTTTTTTCCGCTAACCAAGGTCCACGTGCCATCGTCTTCAAAGAAGATGCCCGCCTCCACGATTATTTCCTGGAGCAGGACCACGGTTAGCTGACAGAGTGGCGGGTTGCCCGCAGAAAAAGTTGTGTGCCCCTTGAAAGCCTTCAGGAATTCCAACACCTTAGGTGGCGTCATTCCTCCAACATTCCAGGTAGCAACCAGTGCGTGCCCCTTGGCTTCTTTTGTCGCCAAGGCGTGAAACGGGTCGCACATGTTCTGGGCCTCCTCCTCAAATCACTTGAGTGCACTGGCCAGTTGCTGCCAGTGCGTCTTGACTCTGCCCACGTCCACATGAATCTTCGCCGAGATGGTGGGGAGGTCGATCCAGCCTTGTGTGCCCGTGGTTGTCGACTGGCTGGGTGCCCCCAGATTGATTGCCGAGGCCACTCGTACGGACTTGAACCACACTTGTCCGGTCGAGTACTCCGTGTCGATGTCTTGGGGAAGTGCTCCGAGTTCAAGCAGGAGTCGCTTGCATTTAGCAGCCACCTGAACTTTCCGCCTCTTCTCTGGTGGCTGCGATATGTTCAGCCAGAGTTGCGATGGCGTGCCGTCTTGGCGGGTGCCCACCGAGATGTTGGCGTTGCGGATGTGTCGGATGCAGGCCTGGACTCGAGCACGTTGGTCCTCCTCACTCTCGGTGTCCCTCTTCATCAAAGGGATGATGCAGTATCCTCTCCTGACCCCCGGTACGAAGGTGCCTTGGGTGTCCAGGTCGAGGCGGAGGGTTTCCACGTACTTTTGCCTGCTCGATCACCTTGTCGGCCTCGGTGTCGGGGTGGAAACCACCCATGATCAAGGCGGGTCCTCGCGGGCGGGTGCCCTCCGGATTGGCTGTGTCCCCCCGTTCGAGCTTCGCGAGTCGGGTCTCCAAACTCTCCATGCGGTCTTGCACCTGGGAAATTTTATCCTTGTTGGCTTCGGTCTCGAGCGACATGTTGTGTATACGCATGGTGGTGTCAGCAAGTTGGGCCTGAACATTCTGCTCAAAGGTGCCCACTCTCTCATTCATCTGCCCCACAGCCATGCTGAGTTCCCCTCGGAGAAGGTCTCGGATCGCTTCAAGAGTGACCCCTTGCCCCGCTTCGGTACGCCCCCTCTTGGGAGAAGTCATGTCAAGCAGGTCTCGATGGTCTGCTCCACCTCCAGTCGCTGCTGTGGATGCCCCTCGCAAGGCCGGGTCGAGCTGCATTGGGCCGGTTAGCGCTCCAAAGGCGTGCGCTGGTGTGGTAGTCATTGCAAGGATTGCGAGGTCGCCGGACTGCAGAAAGTGTTCGATCGCGACGCTGTTGGTCTCCCTCACCCAGCACTCTCCTTGCGGCGGGTCGCTAGGGTGTGGTAGTACCCCGCCCAGCCTGGATGGTGCGCCTAATCGGCCGGTTGTGGTAGCTCACCTGTAGGTTCGCCGAGTGCCCCCGGCTCGTTGCTGACGTTCTCCCGAAGGGTCCGCACAAACTTGCCGGTCAGGTCTGACCCCGACTATGTCGCCCCCGTCAAGGTTGACGATGGAGACGCAAAGGGCAGCAAGGTGGTAGTGGAGGTCGCAAGTATTGCGGGCAAAGGCCGGGTCTCTCGCTCAGAACGCCCGGGTTGAGGCCCTTTCTCTCTCAATCGGGCTCAGGCCTTGAACCGCTCACGGCTTGAGCCAAAATGGCTACGGTCTCTCTCTCTCTCTCTCTCTCTCTCTCTCTCTCTCTCTCTCTCTCTCCCTCTCATGCATACACATATACATGTACATGTATGTGTGTATGTAGTTTGTTGTACTACATACTATACCCGTGTGTATAGATATGTATGTATGCATGCATGCCTATTCACGGTTCTCAGTCTTCGTCTTCATGATTCTCGCAGCCAGAGGCTCAGGATGGGTTTGATAGAAGCCGCTGTGACGGACTTTGCGATCGAAAGTACAACATGGATCATGAGCTTTGGGGAGGCATTCCGTTGTAATCTAGGCCCAGTTGTTGTGCAACTGTCCGATGACTCTAGAGACGAGCTACGCAAAGCCTCTTCCGGGTAGTGCGAGTTCCAACTCGAGCACCTAAGCCAACTCTCGATGATCCGCAAGATCGAGCGTTGTCGCTTGCTCACGGTGCTGGGCCGCTAGGCGCGGCACAGATCCAACACTGCGAAGCCCTCTGGGCATGCCTCGGACTCCGTTTCAGTTTCTCATGCTTTGCGGACCAAGCTGTGATGCTTCAAACTAGCTGCGTGGATGGTTCAGAGTCTAGACAGTGTGGCCTGGAGATGCAAGCAGACCGAAGCCGAGCCACCTTGAAGAAGGCATCGTAGGCACCACGCAGCCGCTCCTGCCAACAGTGCTCGCGAGATCTCGCGAGTTCGCGAAACCGACCGCCCACTGTCTAGTGCACCTCTACCTTCCCCCACTCACCACCCAGGCTCCAGCGAGCTGTCATCGAGGTGCTCAACCAGCCGCGGTTCCGCGTACATCATGGTGTCCGGGCCTGACCGACAACACAGAACTAAACCCTCCGCAAGATCACTTCGGCCCTTTGAACTGTCCTGGGCATCTTGGGGCAGAATGCTTCAATCAAGTTGAAGCTGTACTGGGGCAACAGTTGTTCAAGCATGGATTCTGCTGAAGCAGAAATGTATGATCACGCCCGAACAGCCATTGAGGGCCAGGCTTTCGTCCATACGTGCGAAATCTTCGGCCTGCAATCTAGCAATCTGGCGAGAAACCGAAGGATCTGAAGCACCAAATGATCTGAAGTCGGAATCCCTCGAGAGCATGGACGCAGCAAGAGAGGAGCAGAAACCGCGGGAGGGAAGTGAGGGAGAGAGAGAGAGCCGTGGTTTCATACGGCTGCTGTCACGAGAGGGGAATCGCCACGCTACGCTATGCTGCACCTTCGGCTACTGGTTTATTACCATAGCCGCCATTGGTCGCCATAGCTGTTGATGTTTGCAAAAGCTTTCGGGACACGTGTCTTGGACCCTGAGCCACACATCCGATGCATGCTACACGTCGCTTGAAAATACGAGTTTATGCACTTCTGTCCAGACAGAAGCTTCATAGGAGAAGGGTACCGAAATACGAAGATGTGAGCTACGCGCAGCTTCCGCGAAAGGGCACTGACAAGGAGCTCGTTGCTTTGTTGCATCTCATCTACTTGCATGCTTCGTGGCGGGAGAGGCTATCCAAGTCACGGACCAGGACACCGCCGACGAAACAGCATACATCCGCAGAGACTCGAGAGGACAGGGAACGGGCCGACGGTGACACCCAAAGTGACAATCCCAACTCGCTGGTTGCACATTTTGGTGATAAAACAACACTGCCCCAAACGTATACCTCTGATATTGCTTGAGCCCAAGCATGCTTGCCCCACTGCTTGAGCTTAATTGTCAGGGATCCCACCCACCTCGTACGGCCAGCCGGCTGGCTTCCATCCATGCCTCGTTGGGCACAGGCTCTCTTCAGGCCCAGATCATCCAGACTGGCCTCGGCCTGGCCTTGAGCTAGCAAACTGGATGCGCCAAGGTGCTGCGCATTCGTTGCATGGCTTACGGCCGAATAAGGATTTGCTTCATCCAGGCGGACCTGCTGAAGGCATTCACAGATCGAACGAATGCTTGGTCACGAGGCAAACACCGATCCCGGAAGAGAAAACTGGCTATCCTGCATGGAGCTGACCTAAACAGGTACCTTGCTCAATCGGATGGCAACTTTAGCTTTGAAGGGAGACTCATAATAATCTGTTCCCTTGTTATTAGAGTGTTGAAGCAGTAATGGTTTCGCAGAAGCGCCCACCTAGCCTGGGACGCAGTTGCGTATATAGATCCAAAACTGTCCCAGAAGCTATTTTGAGCCCTGTTTTTTGCCACTGCGAGCCTTCTTTCCGTGGGGTCCATCGATCGTAACCCCGACAAACTGACCACGCTCCACCACCTGCTTTAGCACCTGTGCGGACATGGACGGGCAAGTCTGAAGACAGGATTTGAAGGTCAGTCTCCGGATGTATTACCCTCGTCACAACTGCCAAAGCTTCAGATGACAGGTGGACACACAAACACACACACGCACACACACACACACACACCTCTGCAAGGCCTCTTCCCACTCCTCTACGCTTTTCAGGCCGTTCATCTCCATGCCGTTTCCCGAGATCTGCAGAGAAACAGGCAGCAACAACAGTATTGGCGCGCAAGGATCTGGAGCCCTGAGCACCTCTTCTCGGAGCAGGAAATGCGGAACTTCTCCAAGCATGGAGGACAAATCCTGCATCGGAATTCAAGGATCGGCATTTGCCTGGCTGCTTTCGGCATGGGAGAGCAGTTTCGGCAGGAACCTAGCTTGCAGAGAAGGCTGTTTTCAGCAAGATGCTTGGGTATGCCACATCCCTTGAGCAAACATTTCCTGAGCAAGGAGGCTGACCATGCATGTGCAAAGAGAAGCTGCTTGGATCCACATCCTTCTTTCGTACAAGCGTGCTGCATTGCCCGTGGTTCACAAAAAGCCTGGCACATTCAAGCGGCCAAACTTCCGGAGGCCAGAGCCCATGCGGCATATGCTAGGGGCCCGATGGGTGCCTGTCTTGGCGTCTTGAAGGACCTTGGATGGACTTGTCCTGATATGTTCAGTTGGCATGTCCATAGTGTGGGCAAGTTTTTGCATGAGCAGATTGCGCAGCATTGTGGGTCCCAACTGTGGGGAAAAGGCTTCTAGGAGTGCAAGCATCTGCGCCACCGGGTAAAGCAGAATAACTTGCGTGAGCATGATCTTTTGATGCATGTGCTACACGTACAAGGAACCTTGCCCACCAGCCACAAGAGGCTAGAGCCTTTTTGTGCAGGATGCAGAGTTGCGGAGCCTAGCCTGTATCATAAGCTGTGTCGTTGCCACTCGATTCTTGAGCAGTTTGGGTCCGGCCCTAGCTGTTCGGAAGTTCGTCAATAGATGACTTAAAGGATAAGGTGCCAAGTGTATTTTGCACTGGTAGCGAGCAGTCCGAACGTGTTCCTTTGCTTTCCATGCTTTCCAATGCTTGGAAGGTTTAAATGGTGTTGCGACTGCTGTCGTGGGCTCAAAACACGTGAACCAGTGAGCTGCACTGAGCTGCATGTGCACGAAGGAAAGACTGTCGGAGTGTTGTAACTGTTGTTTTCCAGCGTGACAGTGAACTGCAGCAGTCGTTCTGGTTGAGGCGCTTTATTTCTTCCGCACGGATGGTTCTGTGGACCGTTCTCTCCCCATCCGAGACTTCGCCTATGCACGTGAGCCGGTGCCGGAATTCCATGAGACTGCTGCTACCACGGCTGGTCAGTTGCCAAGTGCTGCGCAAAATGCTCCACTTGCTGAGGGTTCTGCATGGCATGGTCTTCTTACGTTTTGCAGTGACTCGCGGATTGGTGTCAAGCGACTGCGGAAAATCCAACATGTTAGTGACTCTGGTTTGAAGTGGAAGTCTTATCCGTGCACGTGGCGACCCACAGGTATCAAGAGCCTGAGTAAAGACAGATGCTTTCTGGTTGATTTGGTGCGCCCACGCAAAAGCCAAGAGGAGGCCGGGAGACCCTGGCATTACATTGGGATTAGTAGTGCGGATCGGGTTGCTGGTAAGCTTGCAACAGACGATGCCCAGCACTCATCGCTGCATGACAGGGCCACGCATCTTGCTAATGTTGGCGGACGTTGGTGAAGTGCAGCAAGATGCAGCAAGCCTGGATTGCTAGATATAAGCTCTGGCAGGGGCGCTGCGAACAGGAGCGCGACCTTGTGATCAAAGCTCTTGGGAAGCGTCATAGGCGGCTTGAAGTCATGGAGCTTCTGTGCACCGAAGACTAGCAGTTTTCGTTAGTGGGACCCCACAGTACGCATGCGCCTCATGTCAGGGAGTGATGGAGTCCCCTGCAAAAGACAGAGTCTCATGCTGTGCATGGCTTTGCATACCTGTGCAGATTTGCAACGCCTTGCCAAGGTCATCATCGTTCGTTTGTAGCTTTGGCACTGCCTTGTCTTTCATGTCAAGTCCGGGCCTCCTCAACCTCCCAGCGAAGACTACACACAAACCGCAGCGTCGCCTAGGAATGACATGCCCAACTCGAGAAGTGTATGCCGTGATGCGGATCGACCAACGCAGCGCAATGATCGCCATATTTCCACTTAGGCTTCTCTCTGATGGTCTGGGGTGATCGGTTTGCGAGGCTGGGGGCCGCAAGATGGGGATGATGGGCCATCATGGCATGTCGTTCCATGTTGTTCGCCTGCACCCATTTCACGCCAGTTTGAGAAATTGAAAACCAGCACAAATTCCCAACTGCCCCAGCGCTGCCACCTCGTAGCGCTTCTGCACCGCGGCCTTCGTCTCAGGTGCTGCTGCGAGTGTGGCATCAATGCCACATTCGGCAGCTGCTGCAGCCAGGACGTGGACATCCGAGATGTCCTACAAGGATCGCTCGTTTCTCTGCAGGGTCGCACCGTTTGCATGGGAGGAAGGAGGGAGGGTGAGAGAGCGAGAGCGAGAGAGCGCGTTAGCGAGGGCGAGCGGGGTCAGGGAGAGCACGTAGAGAGAGATGCAGAAGGACAAGATCAAGGCAAGAAGTAGCACAGAGGGAGAGAAAGAGAGACAGAGACATCATGCGCGCCACCACCTCAAAAACGGCATCTTATCAAGCTAGCTGCTACGCATCATTCCTACGACCGACAGCGACAGGTACCGGCAGCATCCACTGGCAGCAGTGCCTCTACTGTGTCAGGCCGCCCCAGAATGCTCAAGAACATGCCAGCTTCACCACGACAGATAGCCCTTCCAGCACAATAGACGGACGCGGCTCACAGCATCGGTGAGCTGATGCTTTGGTGCCCCCAGTACATCACATGATTGCTAAACATCCCGTGACTGCTCGTGGGCCACACCATCCTTTTGTGGTCCTTCGCCTCCTCAAAGTACCATCGGGAAAGCATCTGCTCCAGCGCCTCCTGCTTGCCCTGTGCCTGACATGAGTTTAAACTGCGCGGCTTGGGACTCAGAGGTTTACGGATGCGGAGGGCTTCTTGGCCGTTTAGGAATGTTCCGTGATTCTCCGGGTCCGGGTAGCGGCACCTGTGCAACCTCGATCAGGCAATGGGCGTCGAAGGTGTTGACCACCCGCCGATTGGGATTCAGGGCCTCGGACACTTCGTTGCAGGACACGGCTGCAACTGGCCCATGCAGCAGATGGCTTGCGCACTTTCTATTCAATCAGGCCAGTGTTACTTTTGTGTGAGCTGCAGCCCTTATGTAGGAGCAGACTGGCTCGGTGCGTCTACCCCACCCTGCACTCTCGCTGTGAGTGTTGGTTAAGGCGGTTAAGGTCTTTCGTCTACAGTGGTGGGACTGCAAGTGCCTGCCGTGGGTTAGTCCATGTATGGGCCTTTGGCAGCTGCCAAGCGGTGAAAGGCTCGCAACTTTCAGCGTGCCAGGCTGCAATACCTGCCTTCAGCCCAGCTTGCCGCAGCGGATAATTCTCTGAGTGGGCATACTCCTGCAGGCACTTGCTACTGTTCGCCGAGAAAGCAACAACCATTGCATAGTGTTCAGTCCTTGGTGTAACCGAACTCGCGCCACAGGTAGTCGTCCAAACTCTCACCCTCCTGTAAAGCGCATGTCTCGAAGAAGGCACGCACCCAACTTGCCGAAACAGGATGGTGATGGCATTATGCCACCCCCCCATGACGAGTCCTTGGAGACATTGGGATTGAGGAAGATTGGGTGGAACCGCAAGTTGACGTGGTCTTGCCTGGCGGGACGAAAGGCTGAGTCCGGTCCGATGCTGCCCGCATGAACCTGAAGATTATGCAATCAAGCGGCATCTCCAAATTTCGGACTGCTGCCTGCAAATTCGTCTGACTGATGAACCTGATGCAGATCACATCTGAGACTAGCTGAACATGAGAAGGCAATGGCAGGGGGGGCAGTCATATCGGATTTCTTTCCGGGTGCGCTGCATGCCACGATTGGGTACAGAGCCCCATTCTCGTGAAACTGCAAATCCTGCACTGCTCTAGTACAATTCTGACAATGCTCTTCGGAACCCTTACACTACTGGTCACTGGCGTAACTGGAAGCTGGCAGTCGCCCGGAATTTGTCCGGCCGGATGTGACACTTTGATAACAAAACCAAATCACAACAGCTATGATCTGGTTTTGTTATTTTCACAGCGTCACATCCGGCCTAACAACTTTGAGCACGCAGTCGCGGCAATGCCAACGACAACCAGAAAATAGGAGCTTACCGACGCCCACACCCACAGGCCGTTCCCCCAAAGGCACGGCAGTGTTCAAGAGCCACGTATCCAAAACGATTTCGGGGTTCACAGCACCGTACCCTCGAGATTTCAAGGACAGTCAACACAAGCCAAAATCATCGTCAACCGACATCTCCCCTGCAGAACACAGGCTGTCCGTCATGATGCGGTCGTGCACATGCAAGCATCGAGTCTATCTCACATCAGTCGGCGAGAATACACATCACCCGAGGTGTGGACGCCCTTTCATATCACACATCAGTGCCGACAATTCGTATCAGTACATGGCAAACCTTCCTGTGGACGCTGCTTGTAGTCTGCAAGAAAAGCTCAATCTTCAGGGTAAAACAGGGTGACGCAGGCAGTTTCTGACATTTGCGATTCGCAAGTGTGGACGCTCATCGATGTGCAGCTTAATCAACCAACCAATGCGAGATAACACGCCCCCCTCCCCCCCGAGATCTCATACGATACCTGGCGCTGCAAAACCCAAACACGATGTGGCTTTGATATTTGGTAACCTATCGACGCCCAGCCCACTAAGGCGAGTAACCCCCAGGGGCTTGTGAGAGCTGAACTTCTGTTTCGCGGTTCGTTACCTTTCCCTAATGGCATACACCTCACAAGCCATCCGAGAAAGCCCATGTGACATGCTGTCCTGCAGGGCGTAGCGGGATTGGGACGACTTCCGTCTTGCAGCACGTCTTAAAAGATTTCCTCCCCTGAATAAAAGAAAAACTACGTGAGATGTTCACACCCTATGCAGCTCAAAAGCGAGAAGGGACACCGCACGTCGGTCAAGAGGTCGATCTGGATGTCCGGCTTGCTGTCCGGGACACCTTGGGCTCGCTTCGGGATCTCGCGTGACAGCTCAAGCTTGCAAGAAATCAAAATTGTGGACAGGCACCTCCTGAAGACATATGCACCTGCTGTGCTGTGGAAAGGCTTGTATCACACTCACAACAGAGACCGTGACCTGTTTTTTTCGATCCCCCAAAATTCGGTTGAACTTTGGGCATGGCTTTCAGCTTTTCTGCTGATTCAGAAAGCACAACATACTGTGGAACGTTTAATTTGCAAGCAGCTCTCTCGCTGATGTGTGCGGAAACTGCAGCGCTTGCTTAACGGTGGAAAACTGTGCTGGGCGACGTTGTTCTCCTTGCCGTTTCTGTTGTTCTAGTGTCTTTCCTTTGCGAAATCCTTGGCTCTGAGTCAGTCTCCGAGGCAGGTCCTGGCGCTTGAGGCTTACAGTTTAAATTGGAGCTCAGGGGGCTTTAACCTGCATGGATGTGTTTGGTCTGGACTCCAAGAGCGAGCTATGGCTGTGACGTGTACTATCTTCGTCCTACAGTGTCAGTGGCTTTGCGGCGTCTTGACTCTTCACTTTGTGGTTTTCTGGCTTCATGACCTGCTTTCTTGAAGCATCAGGAAACTATGGGTTTCAGACCATAACATCAACAGATGTTGGATGTGTACGGATCGGAGTCGCGCTTACGGAAGCGAACCACAAGGTCCGGACCCCGTGTGCGCGGCTTCTTCTCCAAAGGGAGGATCGCCGAAAGTTCCTCCGTTGGAAGCGATAGGATCGTATTCCAGCTGAGGGTGCTCAAATGACTTCATGATAGGCTCGCCAAGAAAGTGGCGAGCTGCAAAAGAATGAGACATGCAGGTTCCAGACATGCACCAAGGGAATTTCCTGCCCAGGGGCTTTGAAGCGCTCGGAATTCACAAACTGAATTCGAGCCTCCGGCGACACCATGAACCTCGAAAGATAAAGCTTTTGATTTTGCACTAGTACTTCGTCATGAGTAAACATTCCTGGGACAGATGCAATCTCATCAGTGAACGGTGTCCGGCCGACGATACGACAGCAATTGTGAATGGTGGAACAGGCAGTGCAGATTCGTCAACCAGACGTGACATTTCACTGATCGCCGAATGTTATTATGAACCAGATGTTAACTAAGGTCGCGGAGCTAGGCTGGGAGAGCCGTTCGCTCCAAGAGCCGATCATAGAGCTGAGCAAATCATGAAACCAAGGCACTGTCGGAATGCGGAGAAGCTCTGCCTGCCATTGGCTGTTTCAGTCTCCCCCAAGACAGGCAGTTTCGTGAACGCCCAAAGCTGCTCCAACAAAAACTGCATAATCCACGGCCCCCTAGATGCTGCAGGACACCCCGCAAGACATGTAGATCTGATGCAATCCCAACCATGAGGCAAAACCTAGATATCACCTGCTGACCTCATCGTAATGTTGAGGTAGCTTTCATCCATCATGGCATTCCAGCCCTTGCTGACGGCTGTGCTCTCCATACCTTACATGCAGTTGATGATGGTATGACAAGACCTACATATTTTGTCTTGGCAGCGGTACTGCACGTGCAAGTGAGCCACCAGGGGGGGGCTCGCACAGCGTGTCCCACGGCACGTACCAAAAATTGCCTCGAACAGACTTCTTGCGTTTGTATTTCTGTGCAGGTTGACCCATCCTGCTACGTGCAGACAGCGTCTCGTCTCCTTAGCACTGCAGTGTCTCGGTAGCCAAGCTGCAGTAGTTGAAACGGGCGACCCCTGGCTGCAGTGTGTTGAGTACCTGGGTTTGACAGCATCCTCTGAAATGAATTACCTCCAGGACGGACTTACCGCCTTCGTGTAAAGTCCTTCAGAGAAGCACGTGGCATTCTGAGGGGAGGACAGCATGTCGACAAGAGCTCATTGCGCCCCCTGCAACAGTCACACTTCGCCTATTCCGATCGCACACATACCACAGTTGCGAGAGGTCACGACAGGTCACGACAGCCGGCACATTTACGCATGTCATGTGATCTCGTGCCGAATATGCGGCATGGCACGAGGGTTCCTGCCAAACAGAGAACAGGTCTGATATATCATCCGTTTAGTTGTTGAAATAAAACAAACCGACAAAAACTCGCAGGAGGTGTCACAGTCAAAGTGTCGATGCCTGTATAGATTTGTGCGAACGCACCCATTTGGAGAATCATCGCATCGGGGTCGGAGCACTGGAACATCGTAGTCTCCCCAACCTGCCAAGGCATCCGACGAGCCAAGTCACAGCAGGGCACCAGAGGTGCCTTGGGCCTTGGGCCTGCCTCGTTCATCATCATCAGCCCGGCCCCTGCCGGCTCTGAGAGGAAAGCGCCGGTGGCTTCACTGGCGTACATCTCCTGACTACAGTAGCTTGGGGGTTCCTCTTCCAAAAAAGCTTGCTTGAGTGAGACTGCCCAGTCCTTGTGGAGAAGGGTTACAAAATTGGAATCCACGTGCCAGGGGAGCCAGTAATCACCCGGCCTGATTGAGGTAGGATCGTGCACTGCGTGCACTGTTGCAAGCTTTCAGTGATTGCACAGCCTGCCGACATTCCATTCCAGTAGGCAGTACGGCACGGAGTGTGCGACTTTCAACACTATGCCGGCAATGCTAAAGCATTCCCTCCAGCAACCTGGCAAGTTCTCGGTAACTTGGGCCCAAACTGCTCTCCACCGGCCGTCGCCGTGCTGTTCGCAATGGCGAGTGAGGCAGAGCCTCGCGTGCTTCCGAGGCTACTCTGTACTGCATGCACGGGCTCAACACGAGGCTACCAAAGCGAATAATATCCAAGCCGCCTCTGCTCTGCCCCAGCGCAGGTGAATTAGAAGATGCATCAGAATTACTTTCGCTGAACGCGAATATGTGCCCAGGTGACTTCACAGGAGTGGAGTGGGCCCGCATAGATGCAAAGCCGTCTTCGGCATGCCCAGCAGACTTCACAGGAGTGGAGTGGGTCCGCATGGACGCCAGGCCATCTCCGGCGTGCCCAGCAGACTTGACAGGAGTGGAGTGGGTCCGCATGGACGCCAGGCCATCTCCGGCGTGCCCAGCAGACTTCACAGGAGTGGAGTGGGTCCGCATGGACGCCAGGCCATCTCCGGCGTGCCCAGCAGACTTGACAGGAGTGGTGTGGGTCCGCATGGACGCCAGGCCATCTCCGGCGTGCCCAGCAGACTTGACAGGAGTGGTGTGGGTCCGCATGGACGCCAGGCCGTCTCCGGCGTGCCCAGCAGACTTCACAGGAGTGGTGTGGGTCCGCATGGACGCCAGGCCATCTCCGGCGTGCCCAGCAGACTTGACAGGAGTGGTGTGGGTCCGCATGGACGCCAGCCCATCTCCGGCGTGCCCAGCAGACTTGACAGGAGTGGCGTGGGTCCGCATGGACGCCAGGCCATCTCCGGCGTGCCCAGCAGACTTGACAGGAGTGGTGTGGGTCCGCATGGACGCCAGGCCATCTCCGGCGTGCCCAACCAACTTACCAGACATTTTGGCAGGCTCCAGGAGGTCTGGCACATCTCCGACAGCCAAGTTGCTTTTCTCCTGGCATATCATCAGACCGTGCAAAGCTGCTGGCTCACATCTGCGCAGCCAGTACCTTTCATCAGAGCCGTCCTAAAGCGCCACTTTGAGCCTCAGGCCTGCACTTCAATCATGCGGGCGTCTGCAAAGTCCTTGGCGACCTCAAGGAGCCGATCTTCTCGAGTGAAGCCGGAGTCATAGCCTCAGACTGCATTTGCGCCCGCCGGGCACTTTGAGACTTTCTACAGCAGTGTTTTGCAGGGTGCTTCTGTGCTGGCGACCCTGCACATACCGTGCAGGACGTGGGAAGCTCCGAAACAGACAGATGCACAATGATGCAATGCGAACTGACAATTCATTTGCCACCTCCTTGACAGGAGATCCTGACAAAGGTGCCTCAAACTGCCCCAAACCGACGCCTTTCCCGAGGCTCCCACAGATGAATCGGCCGGCAAGCGCGGGTCCATCGTCGCCTGGAGATAGGTCACACGCGGACGACTTGTGCTGCTTCTGTGTAAACCGTCTGTCCATCCAAACATCGTACGACTCAGACGGCTTGTGATTCTGTCGCAATCGTGGTCGGATAGTAGATTGGCAGAATCCTCTTTACTTCCTTGAAGCACACAGTGTGGCAGTTTGATCGTTTGTCCTGGTGGCGATCCTTGGAGCAATCGAGCATGCGGCATCCGTCAACAGGCTGGTAGCTTCTACAGCCAAGCCGACCCGTCAACAAGTCTTTGGAAAGTGCGGTTTTCTTTGAACAGTACTCGGGGCTGCATGTGTGACATGCGCCCTAAGTCCGGGAACGGTTGGGTCCCCTGATGTTGCATCAGATGTTTGGGCTAATATTTCCATTGTGGACCCGGGAGGTGCCCGGTTTTGCCAATCCCACTTGCCAGAGGCTTCTTCACTGGAATCGAGACCAGTGTGCAAGAAAAGACGGAACGAATGCAGTGTGCTTCTCGAACTGTAGATTCGAGATGCAGGTGGTTTCATTGCCCAAGACTGAAACTGAAACCGGCGCCAGAGACACCCATCTTTGCGAGGCTGCGGGGCGACTCCGACCAGGAAGGCACGTCCAGTTCCATCACCTTGTCGCAACCTGCAAGGTAAAAGGACCAAGCCGGAGCCCGTGCCGGGACCCTCTCAAAGATCGAGCCCCCGGCCACGCAGGACATCCACAGCCACACCGTACATAGACGTTGCAAACTCCACCCATGTCTGACGATACTCCTTACAGCAGGGAGTCAGGGACGTGCCGGCTTGAATCTAGGAGGTCCTCGCTGGGGAAGATGTTCTTGCCGAAGAAGGGGTCCTTTGCAAAGCCGTAGGGATTCGACAGACCTCCTCCCACTCTACGACTCTAGAAGTACCCCGAGGTGCCAAAAAGGCTCGACTTTGCCTTCCGGGAGCTCCTCCTTAACGTTGAACAGAAAGCTGTTCTGCAACCTCTGCTTTGAAGCTTTGCGGCTTGAGTGCCGTGTGTGCAACTGTCGCACAACAAGGTTGGAGGTGCTCCTGCTAACAAGTTCGCAGTCTGGGGCTGGTGTAGCCTCAACCGTTTTCTTCCACCAAGATGCGGATGCGTCTCACTGCCTGGCATTGCAAATGCGCTGCGAGGGAAGGAAGCGCGAAGCTCCAGTGACGGATGGGCATGTTTCCGGCGATACACAGGAACATAGCGCAGCATCCTGTACCCTTTTGTCCGACCAATGTCTGCCTAGACTCCATCCCCATGCGCTGCAACGCGAACGATGTCAGACACTGAACCTTCGCGAAAAGAACGCCCGCCTGGCGTACCGCTCCAACCTGAGGATTCAAGCGATGGGGGAAGGCTTCGGCAGAGCTCCCGGAACACCTTGTCAATCTTGAGCCTTCTGTGAGCTTGTCGAGCAGTCGGCCAAGGGCGAGCAATGCCGGTCCAAAACAGATTTCAGAAAAGATCGGAACCCAACATGAATCATAAGTAGCAAGGACACCTACATTGGGATAACGCCCGAATTTCAAACCGTCGGAACTCAATCCGTGGAGTCTTCTGGTCCAGCTGCAATAAGCCACGCTTATCACATGCCATGCGGCCAGGGTAGGTGTTGTTCACAGCCGCCGCTCGATCACGACCCTCTGGGTCCAAGAGTGCCAGGTCGATGCCTGGAGCGGCTGAACAAGCAAAGCAGAATGCCTCCGTCATCATCCTGCCTGAAACCTTCCTGGATTTATTCAGAAGCAAACGAATCAGTCCCTTGCGTCTCTGTGTGTGTGCGTATATAAGTAGCTGCACACCTACACATTCAGATGCCAGTCTTGGCTATAACACATGCCATGTATCATGGCAAAGATAACATATAAACCACACATACATCAGATTACCATAAGCCAGACAGCACCTCATCGGAACCAGTTCGCAAGTGGTTCATTTAATTTCGTGTACCTGATGCCTAATATCATTTACCAAATCACATACTGCATATGTTGCATCCCTTACACTCGTATTTTTTGCCCGGTCTCAGACATAATGCCCAAGTACTGCAATCTCTGAAAATGGCCGTGGCTTTTATAATCTGGCGCCAAGGTGCCCGCGCGAAATGCCCTGCGACGCTTTTCGGCATAACCTGGGCTTCATGTTCCTGCATCATGGAATGATACCTTGACCTAGCAGCTACTTCACTGGCACAAAGCGCATCCAGGAACCTGGGATGCCCGTGATGGCCACAGCTCCGTAGGCGCGTGGGCCTCATCGCATCTCAAAGCCAGACCAGGCAAGAACCAGGTCTGGCCACAGTTGACAGAACATCTGCCCCTGTGAAAGCTTAGGGGGCAACCTGAAAAGGCCTTGCGAAGCTTGTCAAGAACATCGGGCGTGAGACTTTTCAACCTCGGCATGAAGCTGAGCAAACGAGGAACAGCAGCCAGTCCCTGCTCTCAAGGAGTGTCAGGACTTGGAGAAGAAGCTGCCTCAAATTGGAGCTCAGGGGCTCCTCGTACCTGATCTCCACCACAGGCTCAACCTGCATTTCTTTCACCGGCGCCAAATCCATCTCCACCTAAGTATCTCTCGAAGCTCACACATTCTCCCGGCAGGCCCCCACCGTCAAGCAGCTCTGGCTTGGTGGCCTCGGTGGGCGGTGTCCACGATGGGCTCTGCACTTCTGCAGACATCATAGAGAAGCCCTGCAGAAGAAGAAGGCAAGAAAACGTCCGGAGAAGCCTTTTGTCTTCTCTTGTTGCGTCCCACCCCACCTTCGTGGAGATGGCCGGCACGGACCGCCTCAGCGTCTAGGTCTGGGCCGAAAGCCCCGACACCCCGTCACCCCGCCAAGCCACGCCGCAGCCAGGCGAAGGCCTGCTGCCATCGGACCGATGCCTTCAGGCACGCTCGTCGCTCGACGTACTAGAGTTACTAGAGGCTGCGACTTTGGTATTTGGAGCTTATCCTAGGTCGTAGCAGCTTCACTCTTGGCCGCGACTGCCTTTCCGAACGAAACCTGCCTTGTTGCCTGCAGACCTTGTTGATGCAAGTTTCATGTCCGCGACAGCGCCCGATGCCTGCCTTTCAATCGCCAACGGGATTTCGTGATGTACTGCACGGAGGACCTGCAGTCGATGCCCGGCTTTCGCCATTGAATCAAGCTTTCGGTTCTTAAACGGGTATCACTTTTTCGAACTGACACAATGCGCCCGCGGAAAAGGAATTGAGAACTGAACCCGATACAAATGTTTGTGTTGATGTATGTTTTGTCCACATTCCAAGCTGCAACTGTATTCTGCGTGGGTCAGAAGAGGAACATTGAGAGCGCGTTGTTACCATGACAGAGAAATAGAATCCACACCATAACAAGAAATATCGAGACCACAACAAAAAACAACTTCACCACGCCAGCGCATTGCAAACCTCACCACGACAAGGCATCAAAACCTCACCACGACAAGGATTCAGCAGCAGCAGCAGCAGCAAGACACATCAGCAGCATCAGCACCGGTATTGCTGCCGCTACAGCTGCTGCTGCTGCTGCTGCTTCTGCTGCTGCTACAAAAGCCCATCCACAGGCACCTGCTTTTCGCAGCATGCCAAAAGCTGCTGTTGATTTCTGGGGTTCGGGTCAGGAGAAGGAGTGTTCGTGATCGCAGAGAAATGACTAGGACTGACTAGGAGTAGGACTTACAGGATGTCGTCTAAACTGCATGGGAAGATCATCTAGAGGATCATTCCTTTCCATATTGAAACAAACAAAATGCAGAATAGCAAGGCACTACCACGGACCCTCAAGCTCCAAAATCCATCCCCAAGAACCCTCCGGGTGCTTTTGGCACCCGAGTTCCCATTTTGCTAATTTGAGAGCCCAAAAACCTCAAAATGGTAACTCCCCCGCGTGTGGCGGGACAAGGGGGCGCAGGGACGCGCGGGAGTCGCCATTTTGCGATTTTCGCAGCCCAAAAACACCAAAATGGTAACTCCCGCGCGTGTGGCGGGAGATCGAGGGTAACTCCCCCACGTGTGGCGGGAGAGCGGGGGGCAGGGACGCGGGAGTCTCCATTTTGCGATTTTCACAGCCCCATGCAAACCCCCAAAATGGAAACTCCCCCGCGTGTGGCGAGAGAACTGGGGGGGGAGGACGAGCGGGAATCGTGATTTTGCGATTTTCACAGCCCAAAAATCCCCAAAATGGTAACTCCCGCGCGTGTGGCGGGAGATCGAGGGTAACGTGTCGGGAGAGCGGGGGGGCAGGGACGCGGGAGTCTCCATTTTGCGATTTTCACAGCCCGAGACCCCTAAAATGGTAACTCCCCCGCGTGGGGCAGGGACGCGCGGGAATCGTCATTTTGCGATCCTCACAGCCCAAAAGCCCCAAAATGGTAGCTCCCACGTGTGTGGTGGGAGATCGAGAGCGCGTTGTTGCCATGACAGGCTAATAGAATCCACTCTGATAGCAGGAGAACGGGGACGCGCGGGAGTCACTATTTTGCGATTTTCACGTGTGGCGGG